>SRMA01024206.1:0-74085 GCA_007224835.1 Danionella cerebrum
AAAAAAAAAAAAAAAAAAAAAAAAATATATATATATATATATATATATATATATATATATGTAAAGTCAAAAGCAAGAGTGTCGCGATGGTTCCTATGGTGCTGGCTACTTAATAATGTCTGCCCAAGTCTATGGGAAAAGAAATAAAAAATGATTTGATTTCCCTAAATGTATGTTATATACAGTAACCTTTTTTTTGATTTTCTAAGAAAGCCACACAGTTTTATGTATGTATGTATGTATGTATGTATGTATGTATGTATGTATGTATGTATGTATGTATGTAGTAGATGCCCCCTTGGATATGTTTTGATGTGATGTTAGGACAGTAAAACAGAAATCACTTTGTTCGTAAAAGATCAGTAAGATGATGAAAGTGACTTGTTAGTATAAAAGTGTTTATAATATACATATAATAATTAATTATTGTTGTATCATAACATTTCCGACATTTATAAAAATCATAATGGACCAGTGCAGAAAGCAGACTTTGCATACCCCGGTCCAAGATGGCGGCTTCCTCTATATGCCACTTAGCGCCACCTGCTGGTTTCACTATGACTTCAGATAAATAGCTTTCAATAAATTCACAACAATGTTGAAAAATCTCATGTATTGGAACAGTTTCGACTTAAATACATCGAACATCTAAGGATATTCAATTCTCTGGTGACTTCTAAAGGGATTCACGTCAGGAATGTGTTTTTCTTGCAGTTTTAAGTTTAAAATTAAGTAATCAACCACACAAAAAGTACATTTAAGGTAAATGCAAAAGCACCGACTTATTTAACATTGGGTTAGTGCAGGGTAAAATAAGTCACATATTTCCAATTTAATGATACCAAACATGGAAATTCGACTTTTCACCCTCGGCGGGTTTTTCTATGTGCATTAGCAAACAGGAAAGAAAGCCAAAAAATCCCCAAAACTCGTATATTTTGCTTGTCCAGGAAGGGAGGAAACCTTGGAGAGAAGAAACTGACCCATTTTCTTCTCCACATGGTTAGAAATCTGACACCAGCTCCTCTTCTGCCAGCTCGCAGCCAGGGCTCCATCTCCAGCGGCTCCGTCTGCGCTCTCCGTTTGCACATCAAACTAATTGCGCTTTATAATACCACCTTTGCCCGTTTCCAAGAGGATTTAGCACCTCGACCGTTCTTTAAATCCACACAAGAAGAAACCGGCGCATGTTGGTACAACAAAGAAACTTTTATTTGGAACCACTTTTTTAAACTTTGGATTCGTTTCCTAAATTTTATGTGGAGTTTATATTTGGAAAAGTGTATTTTCGGCATAGTTTTGAAGTTTGGAGTCTGAGTTCCGAGCCAGATGTGAGAAATCACTGCGTCAACATCCGCTGAAGCTCTTCTTTGTGTGCATCCTTCCCTCAGGATCGCTTTGTTTCACGAGACGTCTTTTAAAGGATGTGAATGGCCATTTGCATCTTTGATGATTGGAGCATTTGCAGTAAGAAACGATGTCGGTTTGTGTAGTAAAAACGACTCTTGGTGTGCTTTTCTTTGGACTTTTGTTGCTGACGCTTCAGTCGGCGAGAGCTGAGGAAGATGTGGAGGAGGAGAGATCCTGTCAGGGAGCTTTCGACTTGTATTTCGTTCTTGACAAGTGAGTAAATCTGATTAAACAGTCATTTTGCACATGATTTTTTGAGTACGAATGGCAGTTTTTCAAGTGTAGCTCTTCCAAGCGCAAGAAAGCAACTGTTTTTCTTCTCTTTGCTCTCAGAGAAATAACTCAGCCACAAAAGGAAAACTGAGACCTGTCCAGGTTCCCTTTCTTCTCTTGACCTAATCACTCACGACTCATGTGCTGTTTGCTGCTATTGGTGTGCACTTTTTGCCCTGGTTTATGACACTTATTATAACTTTTATAACCTGCTTGATATAACCTGTTGAATTTATTGTGCTGTAAAGCTCAATCTGTTGTGTTCTTATATAATTACACATAATTCGGATGACTTCAAAACCAGATTCCTGATTTAAATTAAAATCCCAGCTGGCGTCACTACTTCCTTGTCGCCATTATAATCATGTGACCAGTGATGTAATGCTAAAGGATCTGAAGAGCTGATGACATGGTTTTGTGCTTTGTGTCTCTACCACTGTTGCCAACTGCTACGTAAGAAGTGTCACTATTGGCTCGCGTAAAGGTCGCTAGATGATGTCATTCCCCCAAATGCTATATTGCAACGCCAAAAATTAAAAGTACACATTTCGTGTCTCAATTAAATAGAACATACAGGATTAGAAAAACACAATAACAAACCCAGAGAAAAGGTGCATGGCCATCTGTGAATCAGTGGGAGGCCAGGGAGCAGGTTTTGTGTAAAAAGAGGAGCGCATAAACCACTGCTTGTTTTCTCATACGTCATTCACTGACGTGTTTGTGCTACAGTGAAGATTTAAAAAATGGAGGATTGCTCAGATGCTTCTCGACTTTGTGAATTATGGTTTTTAGTGATCATTGTTAACAACAAGAGCACAATCAATATGGTATTGAAATGGTATTTAAATTATTTTCTACCATTCATGCTTGTCTTGAACCCCAACGCTAAAAAATGTTGTGGGGTTTTTTGACACTTTAAGAAAAAAAAAAATATTGAAATGGGATGAAGGAAATGACATGAATTTTTTTTTCACTTCTGGAAAATGGTTTTAGTTTAATCAAAGTAGACAAGTGTGAACATGCCTTAAGTGCGATCTGAAATTTCCTTCTGAAATCTGTTCATCGATATGGAAATGCAGCATTGCTTTCATGTAACCACTCATTTATTGTGAAATGACAGATTTTTAAAATCACAGAGCTGGGTGTGAGTTTGTTAGCCTGCCATCTTTGCTCTTGAGAATCATTTTTAAATCTGGAAACTGTTTTACATTTGAACGCTTTGTGTAGTATAGGGATGAGTAACGGATAATCAGAGGTAAGGGTGGCTGATGGGAAATGTGGTTTGTTGTTGTCGTCACGCCGTGCATGTATAACTGCTCAGCATCTGCTTTGTTTATATGGACCAGTGTGATGGCAGAGAGACGAGGACTGTGTTGGTGTTGCTGGCTATCGTGGCTCACAGCTTGTACAGGATTGCATGCAGATGTTTCTCGTTTGATCACCGAACAGAGGCTCCGGGCTAATATTCAGGCCACTGTCAATCACACGTTTGTCTTTAACTTTGTATTTTGAAAACGGGCATGTGTGGACGCAATTTTTTTTCGTGACCTTAAAGTCTTTTTCCATCACAATTCTTCATATTCCAATGAAAGATTTAATGAGTCCCCAACTGGATTTGGATTTTGGAGTTTCACAATTTTCCAAACATTATCGTAATATTGTGTCTGCTTCGCTGAAATGAGAGAATAGTTTGTAGCTGCATTCTCTGTTATGATGTAGCAAAAGAAGTCAAGGTTTAATCAGAAAAAAAATATAAAAGAAACATAGATGCACTAACGAGACAAAACACAATGAGGTGTGTTTATGGTGGTCACCATGACATTGACGTCAATACGTTTTAGCATCTTCAGAAGTCAGCTTGCCATCAGATGCCCACTGGGTGTCATGGAGGTGAACTATTGCAAGGACGATGTGCTTCACCTAACAATCATAAAGCTGTCAAGCACCGGCTGTGGAAAGCTATGTTTGAGCAGCAACTTCTTCTGACCTGATGTTTTCCACACACAGTGTTTCTGGTTACGTAAAGTAGGCCAGTGTCTTTCCACTGAATCCCCCCTAATGTCTCCTACTCTCCAACACAAAAATAGCTTTCTCAAGAAGTGTGCTGTTTGGTATCAGTTCGGTTCAGTCTGAGTTCAAAGAAGACCATGCTCCAGGTTACTACACAGTGTGGAAAGCTCTGTAGTGCTGGAGAAAGTTCTTGTTTTGCTCTTTTTAACGATGAAAGCAGTTTGCTGAATAAGCCCCTCATTCCATCTGTGGTCTGCTTTTCCTGCCTTCCCATATCCTCCACCATTGTGTAACAGAGACAGAAAACCAACTTCCTTTCCCATGGTCTGAGAAATGCTTTGCATGGTATTCATTTAAAACTTTTGCCTTTTTCTGATAATTATTTAAAAGTCAAAATGCATTGGAAGGAAAGTCGCGTGTGCTGTTTTGAGTCAGAAAAGAATTGTATCAGGTTTACTTCAGTGATTTTTAAACTGCATCAGCCAATTGACATTTTGGTTTAAGTAGAGTCTGGAGAACCTTGTGTGTAGACACATTGGGAATATCAGGCTTTAGCGTGGTGAAAGGGTCGAGGGGAAATTCCCCGGGAGGGTTTCATGTCAATTAGGTTTAAGTGTAGTGCACCTAAGTGTATTTGGAGAAGATGCGTAATATATGGTTTGAGGATGATCTCTAGAGATACCTTGAAGGTCGTAGCTATTTTATAGTCGATTAAAAGAAGTATGAAGGCTGCTTTTCTGTTACATCCCTGATTAGTTACAGCCTGATGTAAGTGTTTTTTTCTAGAGAAGAATGGTGGGGTGAAGCCATTTTCTTAAGTAAGATCCTCATTTTAACTTTATTTTCTTTTCAAACACATATGTGATGCTGAATTTACGTATAGTCATCATTATATCATTTTTTTGTAAACCAATCAATCAGGTTATGCTCCCACTTGCTAAACTAAGCTTCTCACTGCCCACTGCCTGAGAGGAGCTGATCTGATTGGTCAGTGGGCGGCGGTAAGAACTAAGGGGTTGCAATGAACATTTAGTCGTTTTCAGCTCATTTAAAGCAATACAGGATAACACAAACACGTGCGAAAGATTCTGAATAAAACTCGATGTTTGTAAAACTGCCATTCCTCCATTTTTCTCTTTCCTTCACTTTATATCTCTTCTAATGTGAAAATCTATGAAATATAATTTTATTTTCATGTAGCGGTGCCACTGTAAGATATCTCATACAGCTTCTAGTGAGCGAGATTATTACAGTGATGACAAACACGAAATGAAAATAGCGGACAGATGAATTCCTCCTTCTACTTTCAATGTGGATCATTTGGGAAAGTCCCACCAAACCAAGCTTTCTTTAAACCTGGATAAACCCAACAGTTGTCTAGTCTACGGTAAGCCAGTAGTTTGCATATCTGTGGAAGATTTATTATACAAATAGCAAATATATATGAAACCAGCTTAAATAATTAACCTTACGGCTGTGTTTTAAGTCTTGTACCATCATTACGTCCATTTTGAGAGACCTTCTGTTTAACTGGTAAAATAAGAAGATGTTGGATGGAAATGCTCAGCATGCTATTTTCAATGCTGTCAATTCTATTTTTGAGGTTCCTCAAGTACTTTGTAATCTTAAGAGGAAAATGTAATCCATTACTCATCCATGAGTCAGTCAACAACCGATTCGAAGAAGTCCAAAAACAGGCGAATAACAACCAATTATTGGTTTGCCTGAAATTCTTGCAGAACTGATGCTTATGATTAAAGCAATAAGGGGATGCATCAGATTAAAGCAGAATAATCTTGCTTAATGTCATGTTTAAGTTCCTGTAAAGGTTGATGATTTTTCAAATCCTTGTTTATGGTATATTATTCTTTTATTGTCCGGTTGTTCTTTGAGCCTGGGTTTGATGTATTCACACATCCAATCTACCTCAAACTGGAGATTAATGACACTTTTCCGCTGCATGGTACTGTTAGGGGCAACCTTGCCAAGATGGTGAAAGGGAAGGGTTAAATGAACTCAGATGCACACACACAATATGGAATCAACACTCGTTTAATAAATAAATAAAACAAACACAAACACTCGTGGTAGGGCAAAACCTTACACAAAATATACTGTAGCAAAACTAAAACTAGCTAACAAACAGGAAAAAGAACTTTAACACCAAAGGCAATCAGTGATTGGAAACCAGCCAGCTGCTGGAGATCAAATACAAAATATAATTTCAAAACGGATGAATGACAAAGTTCAAGCTTACCAGAACACGTAATCTCAAAATAACGAACCTGCACAGGAGAAGAGGCTTTAGGGAAGAGCCTTTAGAAGGCAGCTTGGGGAACAATGAATTAGACATGAGGAGCAGGTAGGGCACATGAGGGCTAATTAACAAAGACACAGAACGAAGACACACAGAAGAAGTGGCCAGAATAACAGGTACAAGAGGGGGAACACTGACAAAGAGGATGAGCAGGCAGAAAGGGGCAGACTGAGACAGAACAAAATAAAAGTAACAGGAGGAAGAACCTATCAGGTACATTTTAGTTCAGCACTGTTTATATTAAATAGAGACTAGTGTTTCTTTTGATTGGTGTCTCTTGAGAGGACGGGTCATAAACTGTAAGATCCTTTGGATAAAAATGCAGAGATGTGGCTTGGCTCTGCCTCTTGCATGATCTTGCTTTAGCCGCTGGTCTTTGAGAATGAAGCTCTGCAGCGTCTCGTTTGTTTCAATTAGATTTGTTTGTTTTTTTTGTTGTTGTTCAACACTTCCCTAAAAAGGTTACCCTGTTGTTTTGTTGTGTTGTTCAATGACACTGACAGGTGCGTTGTAGTAAAAACTTCCTCAACCAAGACCACGACAGAGATCAGAGAGTTTTGAGACAAAGACTCTGCAGAGACCTGAGAGCATCCAGAGGTCTGGCTTAAATTAAAACTATCGAGACCAAGAATCTGCCGAGACCAGAGAGAATTGAAACCAAGATTGCCTAAATCAGAGTTGTGTAAAGACCACACTCAGCAGAAACCAAAGAGTATCGAGACCAAGACTTTGACGAGACCAGAGAATATCGTGATGAAGGCCTGAGAGTATCAAGACCAAGATCTGGCTTCGATAAGAGAGCACCGAGACCAAGTCCTAAATGAGGCAAGAGAGAATCGTGACCTGGCTTATATCAGAGAGTATCGTGACCAAGAACCAGTCAAGAACAGAGCGTTTGAAGACCAAGATCCAGCCTAGACCATAGAGTATCGTGACCAAGACCCAGACAAAGCAAGAGCATCTTGACCAAGACTCATCCAAGAATGAAAAGTTTCGAGACCAGGGAGAAGGAAGACCAACACCCGACCGAGACCTTCAGGATCATGACCCGGCCAAGATCAGAAAATAACGAGACAAAGACTCCACCAAGACCAGAAAGTATCAAGACACAGCTGAGACCAGATACTGTGAGACCAGAGGCCCTAGAGAATTGAGCCCATGACCTGGGCGAGAGCTAGGAGTATGAAAATCAAGACCCAGTTTAGACCAGAGCATATCGGAACTACGGCACGATTGAGACCAAAGGGTCACCAGACCAAGGTAAAACCACGATGTTAAGACAACGACTGGCTGAGACCAGCCATAACACAACAACTTCATTACTACTTGATTAAATTGCTAAACTAAAGACATTGTTCTAATGCAAATAGCTAGTGGTCTTCATATAGAATTATTAGTATTAAAAGAGTTTGAAACAAAGCCTCATAAGTGTGATCTGGTCCTAGCCATGGCTGTGTACCGTAGAAAAAAATGCTGCAGCTTTTACGAGGCAAACGTGAATAAATCTATTGAACATCACAAATCCAGAGAGTTGGGTTGGTTCATAATTGAGCTAAATGTTTTAAGAGCTCAGAAATGTCTGCGAGCATGCTGTGGTCAGATTTACTTGATGATAGTTTTCACAAAACACTCTGCTAATGATAGTTTTGGGTCCAGTAAATGTTGTTTGGCTCTCGATAAGCCAGGCGTTGAGTCATCGGTTTGAAAACAGACAGAAAAGTAGCTTCAGCGTGCCAGCGATTCATAAATGTCAAGCACATGTCAGGTTTTCCTCTAATACGCCCCAGTTCAGCTTCACCTACCCTGGAACTTCTTCTGGAGACATGCATTCCTGCTTAAATGTTATCACACATTCGCCACAAATCTTCCTGAATACCGACTAGAAGCTACTGAGGAGCTCACACGGAACTTGTGCTTGCAGACTGGAGCACGAAGTTTAGAAATCAAGAAAATCCTCCTGTAATGACGCTGTAAAAACTTGTATCACACTTCATTCACAACTCCTCAAAGAAATTCCATTCTCCCCTTTAGCTCTACCCCTCTATGTTGGCATTCACCAGAGAAAGGGGATCTTACCAATTATTTTCCATATATTTTCCATACATAACTCTGTATATACATTCGTGAAATATGTGGCACAAGGGTTGATCCTGGTTTAATGCACACACCAGCATATACCATCAACGTGATCATGACGGCTAAAACTTTGGACACAACTGGCTGCAAGAGGATAGTTCGATTCATTCTAAAGCATTACAAACAAGAGCAAAAGTATAAAGGCCATCTTTAATCACTGATATGGACTTTATTTGATTGCAATACAAGTGTTGCGATGAAATGCAAATTTCCTTATGCAAAATGAAAAGATACAAAGTGGATTCTGTTTTAGGAGAACTTAAATACTTTAACTTCAAAAGATACTTGAATAGATTTCACTAAGCTTGACTGATGAACATCTCTGCACCTATTTTTAACGTAACGCTGACCCTAAATGATCATGGCGACTTCAAGATATTTACTTGTTTCTCAACGTCTCGGCACTGCTTTTATTATGACGTGCATCTCCCGGGGCTCATGCTGGAGCTCTCATCAAAACTCTTTAGAAAGGCACACATGCAACTCTCTCCAGCCAAATGTCACAATAGATTAGATTAAAATCACAACCTCAAGACTCTCCAAGAAAATAACAGTCTTTCAATAAAAAACTTTTTATTTGTTAATCTATTTAAACGTCTTTGTTTCTGCTGTGGCGCCAAAATAGCTTCGTTTTTCCCCCCAAAAAGAAATACTTTTCATACTTTCCTAATGACAGACGCAGAGAGTATTCTGACTGCCTTTTATTTATTGTCCCGTTATATTATTGGCCATTTTCACACATTTAGGCTCATACAATTAAGCCAAAAATCACATAACCAACATGTAACCAGTGGTGTAAAGAGTTCTGAAATATCATAAAAAGTACCATTACTTGCCAAAAAAAAGTAAAGAAAGTAGAGTAAAAGTATCTGTTTAGTATACGACTCAAAGTACGAGTAAAAAGTAGCTCTTCTAAAACTACTCAAGAGAAGTGAGTATCACATCAGAGGGTACACAGTATCTTAAGGGTTTTCTAGAGATAGAGAAGAGGCAAAGAGAGAGAGAGAAAGAGAAGAAATAGGCCAAAAGAGCAAGAGGGAGGGAAAGAAAAGAAAGAGTGAAAAAGGAGGGAGAAAAGCATAAAGGGAGTGAGAGCTGGAGGAAAAAGAGAGAGTGATACAGAAGAGAGACGTATAGATTGAAAAGAGAGAAAGTAAGAGATGGAAAAAGTGAGAGAACAAGTGGATCTGCTCTGAGGAACTTGTAGCAACTGACAAAGGTTAATTATTTTTCTTAAAGCTATGAAAGGCTGCTGTCTTCCTCTTCTGTTATTCTAATTCAGGCCGAGGAGATGTTTGAGGACCCGGAGGAGCAGTTAGACCAGTGGAGGCAGGGATCTGTCAGAGCATAGTTTACCTGCATCTCAGGGAAGCATTCAAGGGCCACGGAACCCCTGTGTTCAAGCAATCAATGTAACTTTACTGACACTGAGTTGACTGCTATTCACAATGATTTTGAAGGTATGCCTGCGTGGTCCAGGGGAACTGAGGGGATGGACTGCTGCCATAAAGGGAGGAGTAAACCCCTGTGAGAATTCTCCTGCAGCAAGTTGTGTGTTCAGAATGAATGAACTTTCCTTGTCCCCGTGCCTGATCCCTGGCAGAGGCGCCATGTTGCTCCACTTAAGCTGATCAAGATGAAGCAGGAAGTACTCGCAGAATTCATCCAAAGGAGGATGCAGCAGTAGCTTGAAGATGCTATCCTCAACCCTCTGATTGGGGATTGACAAGAGCGAAGGGTGAGAGAAGTGGAGGAGCAACGGTTGGTGTTCGGTGAAAAATGAAGCTAAATTGCATCAATGCAATGACTTTATAGTAATTCACAGCTACTAGTGCAGCTAGATGTTTAGGGGAGGAGCTAAAGATTTGTGTGAATCGTTTTTACTTATTAAACAAACTTCTTGATGCACAAAGCACTTCCACATTTAAAACTGTTATTCATTAATTAATCCTCATTAATGCCAAGCTATAAATGTGCCTTTACCCTGCAAGGAAATCACACACTTTTAACATGGCAATCAATCAGCTCATTACTGCCACCAGCCTCAAGTGGTCAGTCAAGGAGTTGCAGCTTCTGTCAGTTACTATTATGCATCCAGAGAGAAAGATGATGGAACGCAACATTACTCTTAACTTTCTGTATTTGCTCCTTGGTCATTTTTAGATCCTTGCAATTTGTCTCGATGTTTATTTTACTACAAGAATACATTTATCCGCGTGATTGACCATAGAGAAGTGGAAAGTTCAGGAGCATTATAAGGCAAAATCTAACTCGCCATTTGTGTTTTTGGAGCTTTGAAGCAACTGTCTCTTCTGATGGAGCTAAAATATCACTCAGCTCCAACTACTAAAGCTTTTATTGAGTCGGTTTAAAACATTTCTTAACATCTTTAGTTTGGACATATGGAGTGTTATATGGTTTAATATAAGCATAAATTTAGATCAAAGAGGGGCACCACATCATACTTCAGCGAGGATCTCGCTGGAGAACAGAACCGCTTCCTTTCCCAAAGCTGTTTGCACAGGTGAGGAAAACTGCAAGCTAGGCAGCGATCCCATGATTCCTCTTACCTCAAGAAGCTCTGGCGTCCAACACAAACAGCGTCCATTGTGATCTCCAGAACTCTCGGAGCTGGAGCCCGTGGCCTGACCTGCGGATTCTTGCTTGTGTTTTCTGCCGGCTCAGAAAGCGCCGGCTCGTCTTCTGTTGACTGTGTTAGAAAAACATCTTCCTCCCACGCCGTTCCACACTGGAACGCTCATCGCACTCCTGCAGGAGGAATAGAGACTCCGCTTAGCATTTCTTTAAAGGACGACAGGCTTCTTTTGAAATACGGCTTGTTTTAGTAACACGAGGAACTTTTATCTGGCTCCTACAGGATGTTATGTGATGTATAAAGAAACTGAAAATGGGGATCATTCATCACAAATTCACTGCAGATTTCGTCGGAAAGAAAAGCTTATGTTTGTGAGCATTACTCTGCACCTCACGCATAAGAAATCTTCTTTAGTTTGTGCAGGAACATTGAATTGATGAAACCTAACGCTTCGAAATGTCACACTTCTGTTTTTACTCAGGAAACATTAAAAAGCACTCTAAATACTTTCCTGATGCACAATATTTATCTGAGCACTTTTAATCATTTATCCTTTTGTGAGGCGCCACGGAACCACATCGACCAGAGCAGTGTTTGTGTTTGCTTGAAAATCCTACATATTGTTATTCGTCTCATAGAACTTTAAAAATTAATGGGAAAAGGCAACAAAAAAAATAATCCACTGAAACATCACCAAGAAATGTGGATTTGATTACGTTAATCATAATAACTTAATTGTTTATGACATCACTGACAGCTCTCAAATAACCAAAGTGTTTACCCTAGCAACCAGATTTTCTAAACTTTATCTTAGATTCGGTAAATGATAGATAAATGGTGGTTGGTTTATGTAACCTATAGCAACAAAGGCAACATTATGTTATGTCACTGACCCCTCCATAGCAACCAGGCTGTTTATCATAGCAACCTGTTTTGGTTTGCGTTGTAAAAACCATAGGAACATTGGGGCTGTTTTATTTTACTCATCAGGACATACATAACATTTCTTAAGTCACTGATCTCTCCATAGCAACCAGGCTGTATACCACAGCAACCAATTTGCCATATCTCTATCTCAGCTTAGGAAATTTATTGGGGGCTGGTTTATGGCACCTAATGTTACTTTGGCTTAAAAGGCACTTTTGTAAGCTAACACCAAAGGTATTACCTTAGCATCTAGTGAAATCTGCCATTCATCAAAACCAATCCCATATTCTCAGAATATAAATGGAGTTATGTCAATGCTGTCGATAAGTGCCAAAACTACAATAAACCACAAGATTTCCACACAGACAATGTGAAGGGAACTGAAGGGATTGGGAGCAATGGAGGAAGATCATGTGATCTGAGCTGACTCCTTAAATGTCCTGAATGACCCGGTGATTCCAGCAATGGATTTGTTATCAGATTGATTTACTGTTGCATTGTGGACTATGAGGTCACTGTTCTTTTTTTTTTACCAGTTTTAACATTTTTGACTCAAGTGATCAAATACTTATTTGACCAAGTGATAAACGAATGGAAAGTTATACAATGTGATTTCTGGATTTTGATCTTTAGATTCTGTCTCTTACAGTGGAAAATTCTTGCAAAATCTCAGGGGATCAAATACTTTTTGACCTCACTGTAACTACAGTGGCAGCATGGTAACAGACAGGAGACTTGACAATTCTGATTCAATATTTCAGATCCATAACCCTCTGATCTCACTCACTCAGAGCAGCTGACTCAGGGGCTCATTTCCTGTGTGTCCTGCGCTAATGAAGGAGCGCCGGGCGCTCGCAGCAAATGAGCCGCTGTCCGAGCGTTTACTGCTGCGCCTCTGGGGAAGACACTCTCAGGGGCTCAGGATTTATTAGCAAAAGGGAAGAGATTAAAAGCTCTGAAAATGAATGAGAAGGAAGCTTCATGTGGTTGTGTATTGATCCAGAGACGTTCAGTGATTGTGTCTCTCTCCTCAGGTCGGGAAGCGTCAAAAACCACTGGCATGAAATCTACTCCTTCGTCGAGCATCTGGCAGAGAAGTTCATCAGGTATTGAACTCATGGAATGGAAAGAGCTGTTTAGTTCACTCCCTTTTCGATCACTTTCAGTTAAATAACTTTCTAATCACAGTCGAAATGTGGCTCTGTTCAGATTTCCTCCCGATCATTTTCAGATTAAAACGATCTAATGAATATGTAATAGCTGCTCTGTTCATTTCACTGGTGAGCTGCAGGCTGCTCAGTGGACTGCAGCATTAGTGCGGGGGTCGACATTCGCATGGAAGCTAGCTTTATTTTTTATTATATTAACTCATTGATTCAATGAATAGTACAAGCTCCTCTTAGCTCTCGTTACTTCAATAATAAATGACAGACATCTTGCAATTTGTTGCTAACATGACTTGCAAATGTGCTTAATTGCAATTTTTGGTAATTAATAAATAAAATAATTTGTAAACTTTTTAAGAAATAGAATAGATTTAAATTACGGTACCTCTGCTGTGAAGTGGCTCTGTGTTATAAAATGAAATCAAGTAAAATTAAACAAGATAAGGGTTTGAATAACTTGGACGAGTTATATATATTACATGTAAATATTTGTTAAAAAAGTATGTGTATGTCACAACAAAATCTGTGGCAGTTATTTGCAGAGCAAAGTTCGTAATCGTAACACATTTAACAAATATTTGAGAGTCTTTTGATAATAAAAACAAGGAATATTGGAAGCGGGGCTAGTTTCTTCACAAGAATAGTTTGCTGTATGTGAGATTTGTCGCTACATAATGTACAGAAATCCAGCTTCTCATACGTCAGATATGAATAGTAAACTATTTCTAAATGTGATGTTGCCTTCCATTCTATGTACTCCATCCCATTCTTATTATTGTACCACCCTACACGTTTGTTTTTATAACCCTACACGGTGTGCGTTTATTTAATGTTTACATGGAATGCTTTTGTTTCTGGCCCTCAGCCCAATGCTTCGAATGTCTTTCATCGTTTTCTCGACCAGAGGAAACACCATCATGCCTCTCACAGAGAACCGGTGAGAGAAGCTCTTTAAATAATGATAATTACACGTGTGAAATCTCCAGATTTATCAAGCTCTTGGTTGTTTTCATCTTTCTAAAGGGAGACCATCAGAAAAGGCCTGAATGTCCTCAGGCGAGAGATCCCCGGAGGAGACACCTTCATGCATCTTGGAATCGAAAAGGTGACGTTGTAAAAGTGTTAATGAAACCATATTCCAGTCATTTACAACTATTTCGTTTATAGTGTTTTTAAGCTTCATTTTTTTCTGTGATTACATAAACACAGCTTTCATTACTTAGTAAAACATCAAATTGTAAAAATAAAAAATGAACAAAATGCTCTAGAACCTTGCCGTGTTCTATCCTAAAAATGCTGCCGCTCTTTCTTTCACAGGCAAATGAACAAATACAGCAGGAGAACTTTGGTAGGTTTCAGCCATTACTTTTTCAAGCTAATTTAAAAAGATAATTGGAAAGTACACTTGGCTTAAATAAAGGCTTCGAGTGATGCTTATTAATTATACAAGAGCTTAAAGTCCTCCAGCTGGTTTCACTGAAGATGTGCTGAGATCACGAGCTGCTCCAGTGCTTCTCCAAACGGCTTCTTCAGGTGTTTTTGTTAGCTCTGTTCTATTTCTGAGGCTGATCAATGGTTTGCTGCTTAAGGGGAAACCTCTACAGTTCCTGTAACAAAGTCTTCTCTTGATGGTAGACTCTGCTGCACCTGCTTCCTGCTTGAGTGGATATTTTGAAGGGGTTTTTCTTCACCATGAAAAGGGTTCTAGATTATTCAACCACTGATGTTGTCCATGAAGGTCCAGGGCTCATTCTTTTCTTCTCAGAATGAAGCAAACGGTTGATTTGGCCACTCCTGACATCTCTGCGATCTCTCTGATGGATGCTCTGAGAGCTCCTCTGACTGCTTTTGTGTCCACAGCAGCAGTCACCACACCTGGAATCGACTCCAGAGCTTTAAACTGATGGTGGGGTAACAAGAGAAGAGCTTTGCAGTCTTGTTTTGCAGCTTTCCGAGTCGATTGTTCAATTACTTTTGTTCCTTTGAAAAAGCAACTGCCACATATTAAATAGCTGTGACTCCAGAACTCTCGCTCCAAACCTGGATGTTAACGCTCCATTACTGCTGAGCATCTGCACTTCACGCTCATATTGATTATGTTCCTTGGAATTCAGAGTTAGCTAGATATGAAATCAATAAATCATCTGAAGTGAAATCTTCTCTGATGCAGGAACAGCAAGTGTGATCATCGCGCTGACGGATGGAGAACTTCAAGAGCATCAGCTGGTCGCAGCACAGCAGACGGTAGAGGCTTTCAGCATCATGTTCATTCCTGGTTTTTCCCATATTTGGAAAATCCCATATTTGGTCTGGGGTTGCTTTGGTGCTGGTAAGGTTGTAGATTTTTTCAAAAGGGATAAGGAAGGCCATCACTCCATTTTGCGTGCCGTACCCTGTGGATGGCGCTTTATTGGAGCACATGTCCAAACTGTGCAAGAACTGTTTAGAGAAGAAGCAGCAGCTGGTCTTCCATCTGTAAGGGAGTCACCAGATCTAACCCCATTGAGCTGTTGTGGGAGTAGCTTGACCGTATGCTATGCAGAAAGTGTCCATCCAGCCAATCCAGTGTGTGCGGGGAGCTTCTAGAAGCATGGGGTGAAATTTCTCCAGATTACCTCAAAACATTAACAGCTAGAAGCCAAAGGTCTGCAATGCTGTAACTGCTGCAAACAGAGGATCCTTTCACAAAATAATTATTATTTCAAAAAACATTATTGATATTTGTTTCGACTATATTTCTATTCATTTTACCCTCATGTGAAAAATACAAGTGAAAACACAAAATTGTCTGGGTGACCCTAAACTTTTGAACGGTAGTGTATGTTAAAAGAGGTTCAGGGTATGGGTGGGGCCAGGGTATGGTGCATCCACACTCATGTTTATTCATGGCTTTGTTGTCGTTTCAGGCAGCACAGGCTCGGGCTCTGGGTGCAATCGTGTACTGTGTCGGAGTTAAGGACTTTAACGAAACCCAGGTGACGATCAGTTGATCAGACGTTTCATCAATGGTGATTGAAATTAAATATAGATTTCTGTTCCAGCTGGCCACCATAGCAGACACCAGTAAACACGTGTTTCCAGTTCTGGGAGGATTCCAGGCTCTGAGAGGAATGATCGACTCGGTAAATATCTGAGACTGAACTATTGGTTGGGTCACATTTGATACAGTAAATTGTAAAGTTTTTCGAATGCTTTCATAACCGGTTTGTAAATACCAACAAAATTCGTAGGTTAAATTGTAAGAATATTTTTTTTTCAAACGTTTATTTCGATCTGCAAATAAGTATAAATTTGCAAAAGCATCCAAAAATCCAGTTATTCAGTGTTCAGTGGACCTTTTACAGAAACTTAACAGATTTTGTTGTGATGAATGTTTTCCACTCTTTTTAGATCATCAAAAAGTCTTGCATCGAGATCTTGGCTGCAGAGCCGTCTAGTGTTTGTGCCGGAGGTATGGAAAACATCTTTTTAATGAATCACTTCCTTCTAGTGTTTTAAGGAATAGCACACTGCATGAATATTTGCGTTTAGAATTTACAAGATTTCTCTTATTTAATATTCAACAATAAAAAAATTAATTTTTCGGTTGTCTAAATACTATTATTTAAATGATCAGAGGCATGTTTGCTATAAACAATAAGAGTCAGCTAACATTAAATTGTGGGAATTTTGTTTCAGCAGTTTTATGACAGAAATGTTGAATATTTCACAAACAAACACAACTTTTCTGTGGTTCAGAGTCGTTTCAGGTGGTGGTACGAGGGAATGGTTTTCGACATGCCAGAAACATTGACCAGGTCCTGTGCAGCTTTAAGATCAACGACACCGTCACGCTCAGTGAGTCTCCAGATACTCAACTACGATTGGCTGAGCTCTGCTTCTGGGGCGGGGCTAAGTGAAAAGTCTGACAATGATACCATTTCCTTAAAATGTTATTGTTATTCCAAATTTTTTTAACGTTTAATTTATCTAATTTTAAAGTAATTGTGCTAAAGTCAAAATAACACAAAAGTGTTTCATCTATAATTTACAAGTGAACGAATAAATAACATACACAGTATTTGTTTGTTTCTAATCTATTCTTCCTTAAAACAGATTTATTTATGAATCTTGAGCAAAGAAGGAAATGTAAAAGTATATATTTCTCTCAATGATAATAAAACTGAATAAATCATACAGAATGAAATGATTAAAATTAGGAGATTTCTGAATGAAAAAAAGAGCTATAAATTGACCGTTTAAAAAATACCAATATCTAGCTCATATACTTTTCTTCACCCAATTATCTTTGAATCAACATATTCCCATTACTCTGTGATTAAATAACATCTTTTTTTTACTTTAGCGAGATGCTAACATTTTTAGCATAAGTCTATGGAGTTTTACATTGATAAAAATGGTTAACAATTTTAATAACCATTGAAAGTAACCAGCTTCTAACTCTTCACAAGTTTGTTCAAATTTAGCAATTATTACATAAAAAACTAAAAATAAGAAAACGTGAATGGGCTCATGGAGTGAGATTGAATGATTGTTGATTGGATTCAGATTAGGATTGAATTCAAACTACGATTAGGAAATAATTAAAATATCATTAAAGTTCATCATGCTCTTCTATTTCACTTCAGTTTTAAAGCATGGAAACACATAGGAGGGCATCTTGTCCCCCCAATATAGGGGTAGGGGGGTCCTGTGTATTTCTCTTTTCTTACACTGATGCAGGTAAATCTAATCTGACAATTAAATAATAAAATATTTGATTCATGCATTTACTGCATGAATATTTAAATAAACGCAGCCTTAAAAACATGATGTTTACTCTGCTGCTCTGTTCCCAGACGAGAAGCCTGCGAGCGTGGAGGACACATTCCTGCTCTGCCCGGCTCCTGTTATTGATGAAGTTGGAAAGTAAGTGAGGATCTGCCTTGCATTAGAGCACCGTTTATGATCCAGGTCAAAGATTACATTCCACTTCTTGTAAAACTCACTCGTTCGCTTCTGGGCTCCCTTGTCAATCCATCACAGATCAGAACATTGTGTGAGTGCTTTATCTAGAATGGCGTAAATAGATATAATATGTATCTTTCTATTTAAAAGTATGTTTTTATTATTGGAATTCCAAGGCACTCTGTGCTGTATCAGTAAAGATAATTGATCGAAATCCTTCCTCTCCGTCTTTATTGAACATGATGGACCTCGATGAGACCCGACATCATCATGATTAGCTAGCCTAAAGGTGCTATAATGTTTCCCTACAAGCCTTTGCTCGCCTTTGGCCGATGCAAAGACCATAAAACCCTCCGGCATAGGGCCCCCCCTACTTAGGTGTCTGTGTAGTCTATACAACCCCCTATCGGTGGTTCGTATTATCCCGTTTTCAATCACCCCCCACCCCTTGTGGTGGAGAATGATGGTCAGATCTTCAGGTCTCGATGTGGTCTCCGCGCAACCTTGTTCCACATCAGGGGTGCACTCCTTCTGGTTGCCCCGCCATAACGGCATGCTGCAACACTCCCCGCAATAGATGATTACGGGCTAAGGGGCAGAAGGAGATTCCCAGTCAGGCGCCTTGACTAGTTCCTAACCTTCACAGTTTAGAGTCGGCCTGACTGGATGGACTTTGAGGCATGGCGCTCATATCCTTGGCCATGCGTCTCAAGTCGCTGATGTGAGGTGCCGTGAGGTAAGTGGGTTTGGCTCCCCACAAGTAAGAAGAAAGAGCGTATTGCTTTCACCTACACTCACAAATTAATTAGCCCGTTGTAATTTGGTACCGCCCTCCCGTGGAAGGGGAGTTCCCATAGTCGAAACATCGACATACGTCTGCGTTCCCTCCTTCAGGGAATGGGGGTTACGAATGTAACCTAGACGTTTCCTTAACACAGGAAACACCTGTATGCAATCCTGAACATGCTGTGAGACGCAATATCAGAATAAAGAGCAACATAGTCCTCGCTTTGGACGCCATTACTCTTTTAAAACACAGCAGTGACCGAGTTTGACGACACGACAAACTCCTCAAACACAAAATACAGTGATTCCTCAAGATACGAAATTAATCCTTTCCAGGGAGGCCTTCGTATCCAGAATTTTTTATATGTTTAAATGTAAGACGCGTACTCCATGCAATGGCTCTCAGAAACAACAGTATGAATTGAAAACCAGAGTGTACGTACGTATTTCTTGCTATTTTTTTTTGTATCTCAAATAAAAATATTACAGAGAGAACTTCTGTATTTTGACAGTTTTGTAACGTGAAGCATTCTTATCTCAAGGTACCACTGTACTGAGATTTCACTGTTCTCACAGACCCCAGGGGGCGGAGCATTTTAAATGCACCTTGTCTGGTCGTTGGACAGAGGAACTACTCAGATAATATCTGTTTTACAAAAAAATCGAGTCCATGTACTGTCGCAGGAGAGAAATCACACAACAAGGTTGTCAACAGAAAAGTTCCCCGGAGGGTGGATTTATTGAGAATAGTGAACGTAGTGCTCGTGGGTGGTGCAGTCTTCCAGTGCTCGGTGCTCGTGTCCTCTTTCTTTGTGGTGCTCTTCCCAATCCCAGTCGTGCTCGCGTGCTCAGTGTCCAGATGAATCGGTGCTATGGGGAAGGTGCCGTCGTCTGGTTATCACGGGCTGTCTGGGGGTAGAGAGAGAGAGAGGAGTTAGCTGCCGCACTCTTCGGAGATTCCACTCACTCTGGCTTCCTCTGCTCTCTCTCTTATGCTGCCGCGCTAATGATGCGCGGCTGCTCCCGATCTCCCTGTGACGACGGGCGCCAGGTGTTTCCATTTTATGCCAGGACCGCGCTGATTGGAATGGACTCCCGTCACACTCCCCCCCCCAAGCGTTGTCCTGGTGGGTCCTGAAATGCATCACAGAAAGATTGGGTATCAAGGGTGGGTGGGGAGTGACCCCCGACAAACCTGCGTAGCCGGCCCAGATCCGGGATAGGCCATCGGCATTGCGGTTGTCGGCCCCGGCCCGATGACTGACTTCAAAATGGAAGTCCTGGAGCGCGAGGAACCAGCGGGTCACCCGAGCGTTGGTGTCTTTCGCTCTTGCCATCCATTGGAGTGGGGCGTGGTCCGTCAGGAGGGTGAACCGCCGGCCCAGGAGATAGTATTTCAGCTCCAGGACTGCCCACTTGACGGCCAGGGCCTCCTTCTCGACGGCCGCATACCGGGTCTCGGCCGGGTTCAGCTTCCTGCTGATGAAGATCACAGGGTGTTCCTCACCTTCCTGCACTTAGGACAGGACGGCTCCCAACCCTGTGTCAGGTAGCAGGAAGGGGCAGTTAAAGTTAGGCGCTCGGAGTACCGGTTCCGTCGTGAGCACCTGCTTTATGCTCCGGAACGTCCCCTCCAGTTCCGGAGTCCACACGATCTTCTCCGGCTGCCCCTTCCTGGTCAGGTTTGTCAGGGGGGCGGCGATAGAGGAGAAGTTGGGGATAAAGCATCGATAATACCCCGCCAACCCCAGGAAGGCTCGTACCTGGGTCTTTGTGGTGGGGCGAGGGGCTTGTTGGATGGCTTCAACCTTTTTATCCTGGGGGCGGATCACGCCGCGCCTCACCCGGAATCCCAGGTACGACGCATCAGCTTGGGCAAGGTGGCATTTGCGGGGGTTGACGGTGAGTCCGGCTTCCCAGAGCTCCGTGAGCACCCTCCGCAGCCGGTCCAGATGGTCGTCCCACGCCTCCGAGTGGATGACCACATCATCCAGGTATGCGGCGGCGTAGGTCTGGTGTGGGCGGAGCAGGATATCCATCATGCGCTGGAATGTGGGCGGGGCTCCATGCAGGCCGAAGGGGAGACGTCGGTACTGCCAGTGGCCTGATGGTGTAGAGAAGGCGGTCTTGGGCCTGTCTTCTGTGGCCACTGGCACCTGCCAGTAGTCTTTGGTGAGGTCTAGGGTGGAGATGTACCGTGCCCTCCCTAGACGATCCAGGAGCTCATCCACTCGGGGCATGGGGTAGCTGTCGAATTCCGAGACTTCATTTAGGCTGCGGAAATCGTTGCAGAAGCGGAGGGTGCCGTCGGGTTTAGGGACCATCACAATGGGGCTGGACCACGGGCTCCGGGATGGCTCTATTATCCCCAACTTCAGCATTTGTTGGATTTCCTCCTCTATAGCCTGCCGACGGGCTTCCGGTACTCTGTAAGGCCGCTGCCGGACGATCACTCCTGGTTGAGTTCGGATGTGGTGTTCCACGATGTTGGTCTGCCCAGGCTGATGGGAGAACACATCCTGGAACTGACTGACCAGGTGCTGCAGCTCCTTCTTCTGGGCAGCCGAGAGGTCTTCACTGGAGTTCACTACCACCGGGGAATAGGAGGCGAATGCGGCCAGTTGATCTCTGGTCCCCACCCACTTTTTCAGGAGGTTTATGGGGTACAGTTTCTCCGGTTGTCTTCTCCCTGGTTGCCGTACTTTATAATTGACGTCGCCGACTTTTGCTGTGATGGTGTATGGCCCCTGCCACTTGGCCAAAAACTTGCAAGCGGAGGTGGGAACCAGGACCATCACTCGATCCCCCGGCTGGAACTCCCGGGGCTGGGCTGCCCGATTGAAGTGCCGTTGTTGGGCTTGCTGCGCCTGGACCAGGTGTTCCCGGACTAACGGCATGAACCGCTCTATGTTCTGACGCATCTGGGTCACGTGTTCGACCACAGAGCGGAGCGCTACCGGCTGCTGCTCCCACGCATCTCGGGCGACATCTAGGAGGCCCCTTGGTTGACGGCCGAACAACAATTCAAATGGGGTAAACCCTGTGGAGGCTTGGGGTACCTCCCGGATGCCGAAGAGGACATAGGGGATCATTTGGTCCCAGTCGCGTCTGTCTTCAGCGGCCACCTTTTTTAACATCCTCTTGAGGGTCTGATTGAATCTCTCGACCAGGCCATCTGTCTGGGGGTAGTAGACCGAGGTGCGGAGCTGGTCGACCTTTAGCAGCCGGCAGAGGTCAGCCATCAGCCGGGACATGAAGGGGGTTCCCTGGTCAGTCAGGATCTGGCTGGGGATGCCCACCCGGCTGAACAACAGGAACAGCTCGTGTGCGATGTTCTTCGCGGTGGCTTTGCGTAGGGGCACGGCTTCCGGGTACCGGGTGGCGTAGTCCACGATGACCAGGATGTGCTCATGGCCTCGGGCAGACTTCGGCAACGGCCCCACTAAGTCCATCCCAATCCTCTCAAAGGGCACCCCTATGATGGGGAGTGGAATTAGTGGACTGGGGGGAGGCGTATGCGGTGATGTCTTCTGGCACGTAGGGCATGCCTTGCAGAACGCTTTTACCTCGCCGTCAATCCCCGGCCAGTGGAAGCGGTCTCGGATCCTCTGGGTCGTGTTCCCTGCTCCCAGGTGCCCGGCCATTGGGTGGGAGTGCGCGAGCTCCAACACCGTCTCCGTCTTCGACCGGGGGACGACGAGTAGATCCTTCACCTCCCCCCGTCGTTCGGCGACGCAGTAGAGCAGACCATCCTTCACTATGAAATGCGGGAGAGGATGGGGCCCGGGTTGGAGTTCCTGTCCCTCAGCCACGCGCACCTGAGCCCAACAGTGCTTCAACCGGTCGTCTTCATGTTGCTCGCGGTTGAAGGACCCCCCCCCTGTAACTTGCTGAAAAACATCATAAAAGAGGTTAGCCGAGGGGGGGGTGGACTCACCATCTCTCCCGCTATCCGTGGTTAGGGTGATGGCCGGGTTGGATGAAGCCTTCTCCTGCGACGAGGTTGGGCGGCTCCCTCCAGGGCTGACGGGTCGGCGGGTGGCGGCGGTGAGCAGGCTGACGAACCCGGGGAAGTTCCTGCCAAGGAGCACTGGTACAGGTAAGTCTTTTACTAAACCCACCTCGACCATCCAGGTTTTCCCTCTGGCCTGGAGCTGAATTTGGCGGGCCTTTACTTCCCGGGTTTCTCCGTGGACGCACGTTAGAGGCAGTATGGCATGGGTCTCGTGTCGAGGTGGGAGGAGCTGGCTCCTCAGCAGGCTCACGGAACTCCCCGAGTCCAACAACGCGTGATAGTCGCGTCCATTGACCATCACCGTCACTCCCGGGGCTCCTTCAGGTAACCGATGGTGAAATCCACAACCCGCCAGCCATTTCTTCTTGGGGGGTGATGGTGGATCCGTTGGCATCGGTTCGTCGTGAGGGAAGGGAGCCGCCGGTCTGCTCTCTGGTCGCGGAGTGCCCTCTGGCAGACGCGGGTCCTGGACCACCCTCCGGGGGCACGGTGGCGCACGCTCTCCGGGGTCGTCGCTGTGGGCCACCTCCGCCAGCTCAATGGCCTCTACGGCCTCCCATAACGTGGTTGGGTTTCTCATTCGGACCGCCTGCTTCTGTGCGCGAGGAAGTGCTCTCAACAGCTTGTCCAGCACCACGCGTTTAACGACCTGGCTGGCGGAGGGGCTTCCTTCGAGCAGCCAGAGTCGGGCGAGGCGGGATAGGTCAGCGGCTTGGGCGCGCGCTGGCCGGCGAGGGCGATATTCCCAGCCGTGGAATTGCTGTGCCGCGGAGATGGGAGATAGTCCCAGTCGAGCGAGTATTTCTCTTTTGAGCTCTTCATAATCATCACGTACGCTGGAGTCCAGGGAAAAGAAAGCTCGTTGCGCCTCGCCGGTCAGCAGCGGTGCCAGCGCCCGTGCCCACTCTTCTCGTGGCCACCCTTCCGATCCTGCAGTGGATTCAAAGAGCTGGAGGTAGGATTCGACGTCATCGTGGGGAGTCAGCTTTTGGAGAAGCCGCATAGCCTGAGCTCTCACATCGGGAAGCGGGATTTGTTGGGCGCTGGCACCCTGAAGATCGCTAACCTTCCGCTCCGTTTCGCTCTGCTGCTTCGCCAGGAACTCGACGAGTTGTTGTTGTCGGATGGTCATCTCAGCCAGGTGTTTGACGATGTCTTCCATTTTTGGAGAGCGTCGCACACCGTACTCACTGTGAATCCAAAAAAAAGAAAAATGAGAGAAAAAAAAAAACTGCAGGGTTAATATCCGGGTTGTAGGAATGCTTGTGTGTGATCCCCCCTGGGTGTTATACCTGCATTCTCCACCAGTTGTCGCAGGAGAGGGATCACACAACAAGGTTTTTAACAGAAAAAGTCCCCGGAGGGTGGATTTATTAAGCGTGATGAATGAAGTGCTCGTGGATAGTGCAGTCTTTAGGTGCTCGGTGCTCGTGTCCTCTTCCTTCGTGGTGCTCTTCCCAGTCCCAGGTGTGCTCTCGTGCTCGGTGCCCAGATGAAACGGTGCGTCTGGTCTTCACGGGCTGTCTGGAGGTAGAGAGAGAGAGAGGAGTTAGCTGCTGCACTCTTCGGAGGTTCTGCTCGCTGTGGTAGCTCTCTCTCTCTCTCTTTTAAGCTGCCGCGCTGATGAGGCGCGGCTGTTCCTGATTCGCCCTTGATGGTGGGCGCCAGGTGTTCCGGATCTATGCCAGGACCGCGCTGATCGGAATGGACCTCCGTCACAGTATTGAAGTTGCTCGTAATGAATCTCTCTATTCTCCCTCACTTCTACCGTGAGCGTCAGACAGTAAATTTGCAAACACAGCGTGATTATGCAAATTGGTTACCAGTAGGTGAGTATTTACGAGGTGTTTTTATAAAAATCTCAGCCCTTTTTCAGAATAAGTCTTGGCTAGGAAATGAAGTGAAAGTGAGATTGAAAGTGGTTTTAATCATAGAGACTTTTTGAGTAAAAGAATCACATTTCCCATACAATCAGTGTGAACAACATACTATTAAAAATAAACTAATGTCATGCTTTCTTTAAGTCATGTGTCCATACGATTGCCTATAGTTTCATACACCCTCCATATAAATGGATATTAGACATAAATAAGTGCAAAAACAAGTTGCATCACAATGTGTCATTTTAAAAAATAAGCTTTTATCCCCAAAACATTCAGAACATTTTAGTTCTGAAACTTTAACAAGTTTGTATTGATCCTTCAGTTGCAAAATGTAAAAAAATATTTTTAAATCCAACTTAGTTTTTTTAAGCCGTTTAAACTTGAGACGTGTAGATAAAAAGAACTCCATAGAAAAGAAATATGTCATCCATCTGAGTCAGACATGGAATTATACACTTAAGGGCACCTTTTATCCTGCAATTTTATGTTCTATGCTACCTGAAAATGTAAAAGCATTCTCATTGTACTAAACGAACACCCATACTGTGTTAAAAACTCTCTGTGAATTGTCTGTGTATTCATAACTGTTTTCATATTTGAAAGACGCCTCTTTCATTTTCATTCCAAACACTGTCTGCTTTAGCAATATAGTTTCAGGGAAGATGTGACTCATAGACCAATATTCCGTACTGTGAAATGATTGAACAGAAGGTCAGAAAATACTGAATCAAGAGATGTTGCCTCTGATGCTCTTTGTTCAATATGTCTATTTTAAAAATATGTTTATTTTAACAGTACAAACTCAGAAAAAAAGCCACAGGGTGACTTTTCAACCTCTGGGTTACCGTGAGCAACCTCGAATCAAGAAAGAAAACAGCACGCAGAGAAGAAAAAAAGAGTGAAAATGATTATGAATCCAGTCAGCATTGTTGTTATTGATTTTTCCATCTTCGATTGGCTCATAAACAGTGTTGTGAGCGTCACTCAGGCTGAGCTTACAGCTTACCAGCAGATCTGGGATCAACGGGCATGAGGAGATCAATTTTACCACGCAGATTTCAGGAGTGCTTAACCAATGCTAGCATTAAGAGTCTATCAAGTGAGGTCGTCAGTGAGCCTGCTGGAGCACCAGGGTCCACAGATAAGAGCATTTCTGGAGCCAAGGGAAGTTTTATGAACCAAAGGCTTCAGTTCAGTTGTATTTAGTCCAAAAATTGTGTTTACAATAGAGTAGATATCCCGCTAATTAGAGCAAAATATCAGAATGATCTTTTCACAGTTAAAGAGAGAAGCTTATGGAGAAAAACAAGTACAGCTTCCGAAATAGATGTGGCTCAGATCTTGGGAATAAAGCTTAAAACACTACCATACAATTGGTGGAATTGAGTATTAGTTAAATGCATAACAAAAATATCTTGCTAAAATATCTAGCTTCTTTTCGTAGCTCCTCAAGCCATTTTGACAATGCATGCTCTTCCCCTTTACTAAATATAAATCAATTAGATAAAGCTCTACTTAGTTCTTTATTTTATTTTATTTTCATTCTATCTTCTAGCTTTTTGGACCTTGAGTTCTGAGTCCAGAATATGATGCTCTTCTGATTTAGTTCTGATTCTGAGTCAGTAGATTCTCTCCAAAGCTGTAGTTTAGTTCCAGCACCTCCCCAGAGCTCCAAAACAGATCCAGCATTGCTGCCGAGATCAAAAATCAGAGGACCTCTAGAAAGTTTACCTCCGTGGAACCCAGAAAAGAGTCTGTGTCTGTGTGTTACGCTAGTCCAGAGCTTTATTTATGGAAAAGGGGGGCACATGGGATTTGATATAAACGAGTGAATCAATTGAGTCAATGATTCACAATATATTGTGTGATTTATTGTCTACCAATATGTGACCACATCTCTTCCGCCTCAGTGAAACCAATCAATTTCATTGTATTTAATCAGGTTATGAGGAGTTACTCTGCTTTGGCCCTATTTCACCAAATTATGCAAATCATAAACAATCAAACAACCCGAGCACTGGACCACAATCATCAGTTAAATACATAAAAGTTCAAAAACATCCCTAGTTGTTAAACCGAATTGTTCGGTATGCCCTTGTGTACCATAGTTTTCCGGTTCCTCATTTGAGTCACTCCTGTTTATATTATTATTAGTGTCACGTGCGAAAAAGCAGATGTCTGGATATTTGCTTGAGGACGTGCGTTTCATTCCAAATCAACGAACTGCTCCTTGGTGTAAATATCCAATCAGCGAGTGCTAAAGTTAAGAGGAGAGCAAGACTTCTTGTGTTTTTTCAATTGTCAGTGCTACCTGAGACGGCGGTTTTGCTGATGAATACGACAGAGATAACGGTTAACAAAAATGTCTCTGCGTGCCTGGGATGTTTTATCAAATGTAATTATGCCAAAGGAAACACATGAAACACGAGCGCTCTTCTGCTCCATCTTTAGACAGCTATTCCTGGTTTCAGGACCCATAGGTGTCCATAACTTTTGCCTGCCTTAAATCCCTTTCTTTCTGCGCTAATCCGCTCGACCGCTGCGCAGTTCCAACAACCACAGTAAAGGAAAGAGCACTCTCACTCAGGCTTGGAGAACACACATACACGTACCCCAGACAGGACAAAAAGAGTGAGAGGAGTAGGGAGAATAAGAATGAAATGGGAGCACATGAGGGAAGGAGAAACACAACAATTAGAAAAACAGAACTGGACTTAACACACACAAAAGTTTTTGCAAAGGAAGCAAGATAATTAAAAAAAATTAAATATGCGTCTGAAACATTTTGCAAATGTTACCAGATTGAAAAGGTTTTTGTTAGAAAAATTATGAAATGTGATTTCATGACTCCAAGTTTTTGTAGATACTAAATGTATGATTTATCAAATGCATTAATAACTGTGTCTGTTCAGTTCTATTAATTCTCATTCCTTTCAGAGATGTTCTCAGCGTTCACCGGGAGCTGAGACACAGTGACATTTTGCTTAGTCATTGCTTTTATTATTCTCTTATTCTCTTTTTCGTTATTGTGACTACGTCCCTGTAACCACCCCTTGTTTGGGTTAAGATAACTCTTTAACTGTGTGACTTTTTGAGTTTAGTTCGCAGTAGTGTGTGTATGTTTTTGCGATCGGTCAGAGTGTGTAACATCACAGTGTTCCATTCTGGTATTCGGATCTTCTTCACTCCTTCTCTCTCTCTCTATGATGCTTTTCGTCTCCATATGCTCTTAATCTCCTTGATCAAAAATAGGTATCAAACTTAGTATGCAAATAGGGAATTAAAATTAACATCAATTGGATTTGTGGTGTCGGTGTTCTTCTTTTGGAATTTTTCCAACAGTTTTCCTTTGGGAGATCCAGAGTTTCCTGTGAAATAAAGCACTCATTGATCAAATCAATCTTGTCTGGAGCATCGATTAATCTCCTGATTGCAGGGCAGTGGCGTCAGAAAATCAGGGTGGAATCCCTCAGTCCTCAGAAGGTTGGGATTCACTGCTAAAGATCATTACTGCGGGCCCGATGCAGGGGAAAGCGTGTGCTCGAGCAATGCATTTATCAGCACAAAGGCTCGGCTGTAGCATGAATGAGAAGTGAAGGTACCTGGAGATATTAGACGAATCCTAATAAATTCCCCTCGAACCTCGAGTTATAAACATCATTTATGTTGTTGTCTGTGATCATCAATAAATCATGCTCTGTTCTCCATCTGTCTGTCAGTCTGGTGAACCCTGACAGCATTTTTGTGAAAGAAGATAAACAACTTCCAACACTTCTATCCCTTTTTTAAATTCTCAAATCTTCAATAGAAATTAATGTACTAAAATATTTTGTAACAATTGTAGTCAGTTCAATTCGTCTCATTACTCGAAATCCTATATTATGCCCATTTTAAAATTCAACTACTATAATTATTAAATGATTATACAAATATATAATTAATTTATTTTTAATTCTGCCTATCAAGTGTCTATCAGTTGATCACCCACTAAGTAAGAATGAAATTAACGTACAGTCACATGAAGATGATTAGAGAGGATCCAGACGCGAGGGGAGTACAAGAGTACAAGTATAAGACGCACCGACATATAAGACACACCCAATTTTAAATGAGGAAGATCTAGAGAAAAAATCTGAAAAAAAGACTGTAGTAAAATATTTTAGATCAACTGTGTAAAAGTTAACAGCAGTTTGAGAACAATTATATGCCAGATCGGATCTACCGTATTTTGGATCAGTAAAAAAAAACAAGACAAACATACCGGTACATTTTTTCTTTGCCACCACTCATCACTCTAAAGTCCACCATTCGTTATCACCATCACTGTTCCAGTGCAACATTGTCCCCACATTAGCAATACCGTAATAGCCAGTAAAATTGCCCCCACATTACTAATAATAGCTAGAAAGATTGCCCCCACATTAATAATAATAGCTGGCACAATGCAGCTGCTTACCTGCTCCTTACGATCCGTGGTAGGATCGACTAGATGGGCGATGACGTCAGCGTGCACCACCGGGTGTACAAATAAGGCCGACGGCTCCGGAGCTAGGCCGAAGCCGCTGCCTCTCTTACGCCTCTCCTACCGCCGTGACCGCCCTCCGCTCCGCGGCGCTTTGCATTCGCCGTATAAGACGCACCAACTTTTTCCCCTCAGTTTTGGGGAAGAAAAAGAGAGTCTTATACTGGAAAAATATGGTAGGTTGACTGAGCTGGAACCAGTGTTGTTTTCGTCAATGATGACTTTGACGAAATCATTTCGTTGACGCCACTTTTTTTTCATTGACGGTGACGAGATAAACACTGCTCTTTGATGACTAAAACATGACGAGACTTGTGTGAGTTTTCGTTGGAATGGATGACAATGTTAGTGGGTGGTCTGTCAGACGTTTGCATGACATTTCTGCTTTATGTGCATATAAATTAAAACTTAAAAAGTAACTGTTGCTGCATTCTATCCTTGTTTGGTCACATCCATCACCTGGCATACAGTGCAAAAGGTGTTCAACACGTCACAATGTTGTCATTCATCACAGACAATGGACCACGATGGCGGTGTATGTTAAATATAACCCAGCTGTAATGAATCGTCACTCGAGTTGGGATCCATCTGCAGGCTTTATTGGATTCGAGGTCAGACAAGCAAAGTTCAGGCAACAGCGTATGCAGCAATACAGGACAGACAGAGGCGTAGTCAGGCAACAGGCTAATGGTCAGGGCAGGCAGCGAACAATCAGAATCCAATGGCAGAAAGAATAATAATAAAAAAAAATTAAATGCTGGGTGTTCTGTGTGCTGTTCTTTGCGCCGATTAGCAAGATCTCTGTTTTATCTGGATTTAATAGAAGAAAGTTTAACACACTCGGTTAACCAAGTGTGAGGCTTCTCCCAGTTTTGAAGAGATATAGATCTGGGTATCATCGGCAGTGGAAGCTAATTCCATGCTTTCTAATGATATTACCGATGGGAAGCATGTATAATGTGAAAAGCAGGGGTCCTAGAACAGAGCTTTGTGGAACCCCATGTTTTATTTGCATTAATGTAGATTGTTCTCCATTTAAATCTACAAACTGGTAACGATCGGACAGATATGATTTAAACCATTTTAATGCTGATCCCTGAATGCCTATGAGATTTTGTAAGCGATCTAGTAGGAGGTCATGATCAATAGTGTCGAATGCAGCACTGAGATCTAATAAAACTAAGAGAGAGACGCAGCCTTGGTCTGAAGCTAAGAGAAGATCATTTGTGATCTTTACTAGTGCAGTTTCTGTGCTATGATGGGGCCTGAAACTCTTCAAAGATATTGTTCTCTTTCAGGAAACTACATAACTGGGCAGACACAATCTTTTCTAAAATCTTGGACATAAAAGGAAGGTTTGAGATTGGTCTATAGTTTGTTTTGATCTAAATTCGGTTTCTTGATGAGAGGCTTGATAACTGCTAACTTGAAAGGTTTAGGGACATGACCGAGGGATAGCGAGGAGTTAATGATATTAAGAATAGGCTCTCCAGCTGCATGTAACACGTCTTTTAGCAGTTTGGTTGGAATAGGATCTAACACACATGTTGTGGATTTGGTTTTATTTATAAGGCCGTACAGCTCTTCCTGTCCTATACTTGTAAAACACTGTAATTGTAACTGAGTAATTTCAGGTGAGACTGGAACACAGGGTGCTGTCAGAGGTTGGACGTCAGAAATTGCGTTTCTTATATTTAAATTTTTTTTTCAGTGAAGAAGTTCATAAAGTCTTCACTACTAAACTGAGATGAAATACTCTTTACACAATGTACCCTCAGGCGAATCCACCAAGCAAAAGAACTATGACTTAAATGCCTGAACTACAAAATTTTTCACACGATTTGAAGCAGCGACGTCGGGCCCGCGCCCAGCAACTGCTAGCGTTAGCACTAGCAGAAAACGATTGGTAGCAGCGATGTCGAGCTAACAAACAACCCCTGCGTCCTCGCTCTCACTTACAGGGGTGTTCCACTGCGCTCATTTGTTCAAAAGCACCCTAAACACAGTTTAAAGCAACAGTTTTAAACACAACAAAAAGCTGAACCTAGAGCCAATAAAGGCAAATAAAGTCAACCGCTCTCAGCGCCCTGTCACACCACGCTCAACTCGCCACGCACATGCGCAGTTTAAATGCAATCTGTCTCATTAGCCAAACAAGCCAACAACCATATTGCAGCATCAAATGAACCAACCAATCCGTCAAAACAACATTACCCTCACAACAATGTACAACCAACCTACTCAACCACCAGCCAACTAACCCACTCAACCAGCCAACCAACCAACCCACTCAACCAGCCAACCAACCTACCAACCAACCAACCAACCAAACAACCAACCAACACACTGTCTGACCCACTAAGCCACCTACAAATGAACAAACTGATGTACCAGATAATAGACACTTGCCCTCACAATGCAGCAAACCTACCAAACCACCAACCCAACCACCAACCAATTCAACCAAGCAACCTACCCACCCATCCAACACACCCATCCACGCAACCAACTAACAAACCAACCAACCCACTTAACAAACCACTGCAAACACTCTGATCCATCCACTAAGCCACCAATAGCATTGTTTTTGTTTTATCTGAGTTTAAAATTATCATGGACATCAGGCTTCAGATCATTAATGATTGACCGCTTGATTAAAGTCTATGGTCGTTGCTCTTTTCTTCTGTAAACTGGACAATGGATAAAGAAAAAATGCTTTTCCTTTGAAATTGATACTAATAAAACTATTTTCTTTGTCCAGCAGTCATAGCTTGCAGGGCTCGAGTAAGCTGGTGAAAAAGTGTGTAAAATGATTAAAGGCTGAGAAGGGATGTGTCAGCATCGTATTGAAGTTCGCAGGCACAAACCGGTTAACCCTGACCCCTGGTTTCTGCATCGAAACTCTCCTTACGTTTATATTAATGTCATTATCAGCAAACAGGGTCACTGCAGTTCAGCACAGTTGCATGCTCTATTAGTGTAACAGTCAGGTGTCAAAACACAGAGCCCAACACATTTATCACAGTTCTGCGTTATGAGGAATAACTCGGATAGAACTCCCTAAATTCTCTGCTGGGGGGAAATGATTTAGATACTGCAGAAAATATGATATGACAGATTAGGGAACCTAACTGCATTCAAAAAGAGAGGGTTGTGCATGATGATGGCTTCATTAGAACCGTATAGATGTATGCTTTAATATTAACACACTCTGATTGTTGAAATTGGATCTAATTACCAGCATAGACTTAAATTCTGGAAAAAAATGTTTTGGTTATTCCAAACCGTTATTACTTATATCAATATTCTTCGATGGGCTGTTCTGATTTGTTTCAAAAAGCAACTAGGATATGCTCAATGACAAATCGTGTTATTTTAAATTAGTTGCTTACTCCAAATAAAAAGAAAAAATAAATAATTTTTGAGCCCTGAAAGGCTCACACATGTGAAATTCTAGACAAGCATGAACAAATTGTTTTAAAGACTTGCCTTTTTTTGTCCTGCAAATGTTCATCTACAGGTGGTTTACTGTTGCCATTTAATGAGGCAAATAACTACAGTTATTAAAGTGAACTCTCAAATGTGACTACAGACGTTTTTATTTTTTTTTTTAAGTTAAGTTGATTTCTGTCGGCTTCACTCTTTTTTATTCAGAATACAGTGTCTGTTAATGATTTGGAAGCTTGCTCCACAACTTGATTTTCCACTCAGTGTTAAACATGTAAAAACATACTCAAGTGAGTTTAGCTTTAATGAGTTCCTCTGCTCTAGTTCAGCATTGACAAATGAACCCCAGGTCTGTTTGCTTTGTAATGTGTTGAGTCGTGAACACATGCTAATCACTGGAGCCACTCAAAGACATTCTCCTAAAACTAAACACATGTTAATAACCTGGAAGTCAGTTCCACCAAATCAAACCAACACTTGCACAGAAATCTGTTCGGAACACGTGTTTCTCGTTCCGGATAATTAGCTGCAGATTGCAGGCCGTGCCATTGTAGGCGAAGTATTATTTTTGGACAATGAGTAAAGAATTTTAACATGGGGAAGTGTGGGGGAACAGACTTCATTGCGGTTTGCGGAGGCTAAAGTTCACAAGTGCTCTTGAAACCAAAGACGTGCCTCTTCCCATTTATGTCTGTGGTCATGCTGGGCTGCAAGTGCTTCCTAAACATGTCCAGTTTGTTTCAAAGCTGCACTGTTTTAACAGTTGTGTTACAAAACAAATTGTGAAAGGTATATTTGATATCTCTTTGTTGATGGAAGGGGGGGGGGGTGCCATTTCAGGTCGCTATCCTTTTATGATTTGTTTAAAGAAAATCTTGCTGAAGGCTTTATTTGATGTGATAAGCATAAAATGCCATTTTAAAAGCCATTGTAATTATCCTGTTAGAGGCTTGTTAATGTAAACATGGTTTTATTTTATTTTTTTACTTGAAAGCTTCTGAAGCTTCTTGAGGAAAAGGAAGATATTCGGTAGCAAAGTATATTTGGTTGCAAAGTAAAAAAAAAAAATAAACCACCAATAAAATGATCAATACATTTCTTACACCTCTCACCTGGATTTATGTCAACGAAAGATCATTGTCCTGCTACAAGATTTTGGACACAATCCCAGCTTTCTGACACAGAGTGTCTGATTCCATGATGCCTTGCACATAGTCAAAGCACCCAGTGCCAGAGGCAGCAAAACAACCCCAAAACATCATTGAATCTTCGCCATATTTTACTTTAGGTACTGTGTTCTTTGCTTTGTACGCCTCATTCTGTTTTCGGGAACCAGTTGAATGATGTGCTTTACCAAAAAGTCTCATCGGTCCACAAGATGTTATCCCAGGAGGATTTTAACATACTCTAGAACATTTTGGCAAACTATAGACTCGCTCTTTCATGTCTCTGTGTCAGCAGTGGGTTCTTCTTGGGTGGGAATTTCTTTTCTTTTAAATGTTGATGAATTGTCTGTAGGTCACCTTTAATTTCTTTGGAACTTGTTTGGGGATCACCCACCTGGACTATCCTGCATCATATTTTTTTTCTGTTCTGTTCATGCCCAGAGGGATTGGCTACAGTTCCTTGTTGTGTCAACTCGTTGATAATGTTGAGCACAAATCTAGAGGAAGGTTGAGTTCAGTTGAGATTGTTGACATTTGGACATTTTTCCACAAATTTGGTTCTCAAGTCCTCAGACAGTTCTCTCCTCCTTCAGCTGGCCACACATAGTGTGGCACATACAGACACACAATGCATTACTAATGCATGCCTGTACCTAATTTTGAGTCACCACCAGAATTTGAGAAATTGCAGACAATTCACAAAATCTGTGCGATCGCACAGTGTGAACAACCAAAGATGCAAACTGAGAGAGTCGCAGACTGGTCAGAAAATATTTGGCATGGTAAAAAGTGTGAATATTTGCTGACCATAAATAACACAATAACAGCAGCCAAGTAGAGAGCAGCATTCAGGGGAGCAGGAAGTGAGGAGGAGTAGGTATAGACAGCAATATCAACAACAGCTTTGTTTTAAAAAAAGGGCTTTTGCTTGGTGCCGTGACGGATCTCCAGTTGGGACACAAGGAACTCCAGTTGAGTGCTTTAATCCCAGTTCAAGTGTATGTACATCAGAAAGTGTTTATTATTAAATATTTAAGTGATGTAGCTCAGGCTGCAGGATAGAGTCGTTCGGTACGTATCTCTCTCTGACGAGAGCGAATCGATAGCACAGGCTCTCTTGCATGAAGCAAACTGAGCATTGAGCGGGAGATGAGTCCTGGAGAAGCCAACTGGAGGTAAGTTCTGCACGCACTGAGGATATTAGTTGGTAATTCAATGACATAAATAGAATCAAACTACTTACACACACTCTAGAGAGCTCTCATTCACACTTATAATATAATAATAATATCTCTGTATCATTGCAGGTGCCCCATGGAATCAACGAGTGTAGGAGTGCATCAATAAAAATATATAAAAATATTATTCACACTGAGAACTAAAATATGACTAGTCTTTAAATCCTGCATCCTGAAACCAGCATTAGTGAACTTCTCTCCAGGTGAGTTTAAAAGAAGCATCACATGCCAGAAACAATATATTCATTAACAGTTTATCCACAATTATGAAAAGGTTGCAATAATTTTGTTCAGCCCATTTTTTGTAGAACTGTGATTTTTTTTTCGCCTCACATTCTTGGTTTGGTTCCAATATGCACAAAGAGAAATTTCAAGGGTGCCAACAGTTCTGGCAACTTTTACTGCAATTTATTTAAATAAATGTATGTTCCTTCAATATTACTTTTTTTTAAATGTCTGATTTGTTATTGTTCCCACATCATCCGTCTTGGCTTGAATATTGTCCCTTGTTTTGCCTGTGCTCTGATTCTCTCACATCCAGGTAATTGCTAATAATTTAGCTCTTGTGAGTCAGAGTGCAACCAGTTAATCAGAACTTATTTCATCAGAGAAATATCAGAACTCTCCGCCAAAAGACCAACAAAATGAGTTATTGCTTGGTACAGCATGACTCATTTCCAAAGAAATCCCGATGTCCCAGTCAAGCAGTTTACTGTTTACTCGGGTGACTCTGTTTGACCTTTAAATCCGCTGCCTCCCTGGATTCGGCCCCTCTGAACAACTGCGTGCTCACATGCACCATCAACACTCCTAGAAACTAAACTGCACAGTCATACAAAATAAACTGCTGGTGTGAGTGGGTTGAAGAAAAATATGAATAAATAATTTGTTGTGAACAACATTCCAACAAAAACTGTATACTTCTATTTTTATACTTCTGCAGAAACTCTGTTTTGGTAAGTTTTATTTAAAGTTCAAGAATAAAGCGATAGATATCCATCTATATGCAAATATAAGTTTATAAGTCTACAAGTTTAATTGAACAGTATTTAAGAGAATTTATGGGTTTAATTATGACATGAAACCCACACCAGCAATTCAAATCAAGTAAGGACCCACACAGGCAAGCTACATGCTTCTAAACCCAAAGAGGAGTGCCCAGGGTGGCAGGAGCCTTGCAGGGGGCACCAAGTCAGGTTAACCTAAGGCTAGTTCCTTCATCTCTATTATTGAGATCCCCAACAAGCTGATCAGCAAACACAACCTGCAAAACAGTCTAAAACAACAGAGAAACAATTAGAGCAGCGCTAAAGCTAATAAGAAGCCAGAGCATTCAGCGGTATTTCGTTATTGAAGCAACACTACAGAGTTTTTAAGCTGTAAGAATACTCACAATCATGGTCATCACTCCAGTAATGCCTGCAGTAGCACTGTGCAACTCCTCAGATTTCCTCTGATTTCAGCACATACCTTCTCTCCAGAGTTTGGTGCCTTTCTTGAACCTAGGCTATTCGCCCAACGTCAGCGGCATCAGCGGCATCCCGGTACCACCCCAGTGTTCTGCAGCCAAATCCACACTTAAAGACTGTATCCGCACGTGTCAGCTTAAAAATGCACCCGCACAGACTGTCAAAAACCCTGAAGCACTAAAGACTAGAGGTGCTCCGATCTTGTGGACAATCACAGATCAGAGGGAATCTGAAGCCATCTAAGCTGCATTTTTCTTTTAACAATATATTTACCGTATATATTTACAGCAGAACATTGATTGTAAAGCACAATTTTAATAAGAAAAAACACCATGAGCTTTGTTTGTAACTGTAAATGAATGAAAACAAAAAAATTGCTATACAATAAGTTTGATGAGCACGTTTTTGTAATTCAAGGAATTAACAGGTAAAGTGCACAGCACAAAAATAAATAACTGATAATTGTAAAATATAAACAAATTTATGTGAAACCCCAACTCTTTTGGGTTCAGCAAAGCAGAAATCAAAGCTTTTTCTTCATGAATATCAGAACATTCTAGAACAGATCATGTCTGGGGAATTTGAGAGGGACTGGTATATTTAGCTCTCTAAGCTTCCTTAAGCATCAATGGTAAATATTTCTTTATAACTTGTTCCTCTTCTCATCGATTATAGAGCGAGGACAGTTGTTTACATCACAATCTGGAGAGTTTAAAATGACTATCACTGCATCTTCCAGAGGCATTTAAATCCATGGTGTCACATGACCCATCTGGCTTTCTCTGTGTTTTGCAGAAGTATGTGGTACTTCTCCTCATTCAAAACATATTAGAAGCAGAGAATCAAGCGCTTCCGTTGTGCATGACCTCGAACATTCTTTTAAAGCAGAACTACTTTTTTAAAGTTTGATGTTTTCATTGATAAACTGCCTGCGATGGACTGGCGACCTGTCCAGGGTGTACCCCTGCCTCTCGCCCAATGTGTGCTGGAGATAGGCACCGGCAGACCCCCGTGACCCCGAAAGGGAAGAAGCGGGTATGAAAATGAATGAATGAATTGATAAACTGCACTGTGAGGACCAACATGGACACGGGACAGAAACTGGCACTCCATAAGAGACTGGTAATGCGGCTCCGCTGCCCTTGATGAGGCTGTCAAAATGAGAGAAATTCTCAGAAAAGGACGCAGTCATTCTCAGAAACAAGGAAGTACTGCCAGCCGGTGAAGCCATTTTTTCCAGTTGCACCTAAAAACGTGTTTTGCGAATGTTGCATCATGGGATGGTTTCTTCTGATCAGCTCCGATCACTTCCCATTACAAATATCGGCCAATCATGATCGGTGGCTGATCGATTGGAACACCCTTAGTAAAGACTCTATCAAACCAACAGGTGGCAATCGATTCATGGGGTTGCATGAATCAAGGTTATGTTAAACTTTTGATTACAGCTGAGTAACCTTGTAAGTGGTATAAGATAAATAAGTGAATGTTATATAATATTTTAGGACATTTTTTTGAGAAGATTTGGCAAAAGCATTTAAGTTCATGTTAAAACTTGTGTTGGCTCTCATCTAGAGCCTCTTCTCTGTTGATTTGAAATATCAACAGAGCAAGGTTAGTAGTGAAGTAGCTCTTGTGGATCTCATACTTCCCTTTAAGAGCTATGAGGACAAGGTCGCTCTTGGGCATTTCCTTTGTCCTTGTAAAACTTGTAATCATACAGGCAATATCCAAAGCCAAATTGACAGCACTTTGGGGCTCTTTGGAGGTTATAGTCGCGGCGCTCTCTTCATCTTGACTGTTAGGGCTCCTAGGATCATTAAATTGTCCTGAATTGTTTAGACTACACTCAGCCTTGAATTCTACCTTGTAGTCAGTATAATGCGAGTTGGTCTTTATTCGTGATCTTTCCCCTCCAAAGCTTTTACCTGTCCTGTCCGATGAGAAGAGGAGCAGCTCAGTGAGCAAGTGTGGCTTTTAGGGTCATATTTCTTTTGTTAGAAAATTTCATTTAAAAAATTAACATGTCCTGGTTTTGCTTAAAGGGGTATTTCTATGACAGTGAGAAAGCAAGGTGAAGAGTTAACATATTAACTAGTAGTTTGTACATGCGACAGAATGAACTGACGACCCTCACACAGCATCATTAGTATCTGCTTTACATATAAAGTAGTTTAGCTCCCAAAGAGTGTATCAAATTAAACCCATGATGATGCTTCTCCATTTACCAGTCTAAAGATTACACATTTCCACAGCTTTGATTAAATATAAATAATATTTTTAAAATTATAAATAATACACTCAAATAACAAATGTAGGTGGTGTATCTGTTGCTCATTTTACTTATTCTATCTCAGTTTTGGAGTTCAGCAGTCTGGACTCCTTCTCAGATGCTCCTTTGCTTTAAATCTTCAAGGAATTTTTACAATAATAACCTGCTCTTGTGTGATATTTACTGTGTATTTTTATTAAAACCATTCGTTTACAAAGTAATGCACATTTTTTAAGTGTAAACCGATTGGTCAAAATGACTTATGGCACACCCATTGGACTGGCATTTTTTTCCAAAACCATGCTTTTTGGCACCGTATTTTTGTTTACGTTTTTTTACCGCTCTAACTGTTTTTGGAAAATACATTGTCAGTGTGGCGAAAACAACCCTTTGTGAATATTCACCTCTAGTCCTCCTCTCACTACTTATAGTGTTTAATATACCTCTCTGTCGGCATCTGCTTCTTGCATTGGCTGAATATTCTGGATGGTGCCACCCAAAGCACGAATATCTTGATATGAGTACAACTCGTCTGATTAAGGAATGTCATATTTCCATTAGATTATTGCTATATACAGGTCCTGCAGTGTTTTGTTGGCTTGCCAATGTACAGCCCCTGACAAAAGTCTTAACGCTTGTGTACAAACTGACCCTACAGCTTTAGTAACAATATTTCAGCTCAAAACTGTCAAAAAGCATTCTAATATTCACACCACGATATTTGACTAATAGTGGAACATTTACACACTGAGACTAACGTGTTGAATATTAAGAAGCTGAAGACCAGATTTACGGCAGACATCTTCAATGTGTCTCAGCGCTGAGTACAGAGGCTAACAAGAAGATTTGAAGAGACATTTAGAAAAGCTCAGGTCAAGCAGACCCCGTAAGACAACTGCTCTAGAGGAACTTTTGTTGGCTCCAAGGCCAGCCCCTTTGCATCAGAGCTATACGACACCTGGTCAACCAGAAAAATGTTTCAGATTCTGTCTCAAAATGGGATCCATGGTCCAATCAGTGACCAGAAGCCAGCACTAAACATAAAGACATTCAGAAAACCATGTGGCATTTGCCAAGGACCACAGCCTGCTAAAGGATGGATGCTGGAAAAGTGGAAGAAGGTGCATTTTTCAGATAATTTACATCACAGTCTGCACAAATATTAGTTATCAAAAACTTTATCAGGTTGCAAATATGCACGGGAGTGAGGCATCTTGAGGATGATTCAGTTAAATTCAAAATAGCTTTAAAAACAAGCATCACGTTCAAACGAAGTGGGTAGCATAGTGGCCTTCCAGTTAGAAGGTTGCTGGTTCGAGACTCGCTGGTGAGTTTGCATTTTTCTTCCCATGCTTGTATGATTTTCCTCTGGTTCCCCCCACATCCCAAAATCATGAGTCAGGCTAATTGAATAATTCGTTTAGCCTGACTCGGTTTTTATTGGTTATTCTCTTTACGAAAAGCGAAAGAGAATATATTTTTTTTGTTGGCACCACTCTTTCGGTCCAGATTTTTGAACGATCTGTGAACTTTTCATCCAGAAACCGTGGATGACTGCTAAGGTGCGTGCGCTGCTTAAACACAGAGACTCCTCCTTCAGAGCAGGGGACAAGTTGGCCTTAAGAACAGCACGGGCCAAATTGTCCCGAGCCATCAGAGAGGTGAAGCGCACACACGCCAAGAAGATCCACTTTGAGGACAGCAGAGACAGTCGGCGCCTGTGGCAAGGCATCCAGGTGAACACGGATTACAAAACGCCATCACCTGCTTGTGACCCTGTCGCCTCTCTCCCAGATCTGCTGAATGACTTCTACGCACGGTTTGAAGCGCAGAACAACATGGCGGCGAGGAAGAACACACCTCCTCCCGATGACCAGGTGCTCTGTCTAACCGCGACTGAAGTGAGGAAGACTCTAAGCAGAGTGAACTCACGAAAGTCTGCTGGTCCAGACAACATCCCTGGCAGGGTGCTCAGGGAATGCGCAGAACAACTTGCAGATGTTTTTACTGACATCTTCAACATCTCCCTGAGCAGCACCGTTGTTCCCACGTGCTTCAAGACCATGACCATTGTTCCAGTGCCGAAGAAGTCTACAGTCTCCTGCCACAATGACTACCGTCCCGTTGCACTCACACCCATCACAATGAAGTACTTCGAGAGGCTCGTCATGAGGCACATCAAGTCTCTGCTTCCACCTTCTCTGGACCCACTGCAGTTTGCTCAACTGACGATGCCATCACCTCAACCCTTCACCTCACCCTCACCCACCTGGACAACAAGGACACTTGTGCAAGAATGCTGTTCATTGACTTCAGTTTAGCATTCAACACAATCATCCCTCAGCACCTAATCATGAAGCTGAGCCTGCTGGGTCTGAACATCTCCCTCTGTAATTGGATCCTGGATTTCCTGACTGGGAGACCTCAGTCAGTCCGGATCGGGAACAGCATCTCCAGCACCACCACGCTGAGCACTGGAGCCCCTCAGGGCTGTGTACTCAGCCCGCTGCTGTGCACCTTGTTGATTCACGACTGTGTAGCAATGCACAGCTCGAATCATATCATCAAGTTCGCAGATGACACGACCGTGGTGGGTCTCATCCGCAAGAACGACGAGTCATCATACAGAGAGGAGGTGCATCATCTTACAGCCTGGTGTAAAGCCAACAACCTGTCTCTGAACGTTGACAAAACAAAAGAGATGGTTGTTGACTTTAGAAGAGCAAAGAGTGAGCATTCTCCACTGATCATCGATGGATCCTCCGTGGAGATCGTCAAGAACACCAAATTCCTTGGCCTTCATTTGATGGAGAATCTCACCTGGTCACTCAACACCAGCTCCATCAGCAAAAAAGCCCAGCAGCGTCTCTACTTCCTGAGAAGGCAAAGGAAAGCCCACCTACCACCACCCTTCCTGACCATGTTCTACAGAGGCACCATCGAGAGCATCCTGAGCAGCTCTGGTTTGGGAACTGCACCGTTTCGGATCCAAAGACCCTACAGAGGATATTGAGGACGGCTTAGAAGATCATTAGAGTCTCTCTTCCCTCTGTCATGGACATTTACACCACTCGCTGCATCCGTAAAGCAAATTACATTGTGGATGACCCCACACACCCCTCATACACACTGTTCACACTTCTACCGTCAGAAAAGAGGTTCCGGAGCATTCGGGCCCTCACAACCAGACTTTGCAACAGTTTTTTCCCACAAGCCATCAGGCTTCTGAACACAAAGAACTGAACTCACTCATTCATTACCATTTTAACTCACATACATCCTCATCTCCACCACAACCTTTATTTATTATTTATTGTTAATTATGTTTACTGTTTAAATGCTGTTTTCTTTTCTATCCTTGCTTTATGTATATAAGTTAGTCCTTAGTTCTTTGTCTTGTTGTATGTTGATTTATGTAGCACCAAGGTTTTTGTCCTGCATCAGCTTATATGGTTGAAATGACAATAAAAGCTTCCTGACTTGACTTGACTTGACTTGACTTGAAAATTTGGATGTGTGTGTGTCTAGAGGCCTTAGGTTTTGAGTTATGGAGAAAACTAATTAAAATTTCAAAAGAGATTTTAACTAATTGACTGAAGGGTCCTAAACAACATTAAGCCAAATGACTCCATTATAGGAAACGCTAAGGGCCCTAGTTCTCACATCTAACACCGAAACGTAAAACTCCCTGATACTGTTTAGAGTCACTACCAGTTTAAATCAAGATAAAAACTTAATATGTAAATGTGCAATCTTTACACAAATGCGTTAAAATGCCTAAATCTTGACCTAAATCTTCTTCGGCCTCACAATAGTGAGATAACCTGCAAGATCGTCCCGCCTCAGTCGTCATTACTCTGAATGCTGATAACACAGCAGTGACAGAGTGTGAGGACAACCTCAAGCTCCACCCCCCAGAGACATAGTTCTCCGGTTATCCTGTACACACAAGGACTCAGGTACAGATTGTATGAAATCACATGAAAATGGTGCTGCGTTTACGTAACCTGTTTTCAAAATAACCGAGCATGTATGGACATAGAGAAGATCAAGTGGTGGAAGTTGAAAAAGGACGAAGTTTGCGAGGAATTCAGACGGAAGCTGAGGCAGGCTTTTGGGGGGGGGGGGGTCAGAAAGAGCTTCCAGATGACTGGGAAACTACAGCAGAAGTGATCAGGGAGACAGCAAGGAAGGTGCTAGGTGTGTCAGCTGGAAGGAGGAAAGAAGATAAGGAAACATGGTGGTGGAATGAGGAAGTACAGGACATCATCCAGAAGAAGAGGCTAGCTTAAAAGAAGTGGGACATCGAAAGGACTGAAGAAAGTAGACAGGACTACAAGGAATCACAGCTCAGAGTGAAGAGGGAGGTGGCAAAGGCCAAACAGAAAGCCTATGATGAGTTGTATGCCAGGTTAGACACGAGGGAAGGCGAGAAGGAATTGTATCGATTAGCAAGACAGAGATGGGAAGGATGGACATAGATAAGGGTGATTAAAGATAGAGAAGGAAAGGTGCTAACAAGTGAGGAGAGTGTGCTGAGAAGATGGATGGAGTATTTTGAGGAGTTGATGAATGAGGAGAATGAGAGGGAATGAAGTGGGGAAGAGGAGCATATTGTAGAGAAGATGCCTGAGGAATGGAGGAGAAGTGTCCTAGTACCAATCTTGAAGAACAAGGGTGATGTGCAGAGTTGTAACAACTACAGAGGCATAAAATTGATGAGCCACACAATGAAACTTTGGGAAAGAGGTGTGGAAGCTACGCCAAGAAAGGAAGTGGATATTTGTGAACAGCAGTATAGCTTCATGCCCAGGAAGAGCACTACTGGTGCAATTTTTGCTCCGAGAATGTTAATGGAGAAGTACAGAGATGTGTATTGACAGGGTGCCGAGAGAGTAGCTATGGTCCTGTATGAGGATGTCAGGAGTGGCAGAGAAGTACGTCAGAGTAGTTCAGGATATGTATAAGAGGAGTTAGACAGCAGTGAGATGTGCTGTAGGTCAGTCAAAGGAGTTCCAAGTGGAGGTGGGGCTACACCAAGGATCAGCTTTGAGTCCCTTCTTATTTGTTATGGTGATGGACAGGTTGACAGATGAGGTCAGGCAGGAATCTCCGCGGACAATGATGTTTGCAGATGACATTGTGATCGGTAGTGAGAGCAGAGAGCAGGTGGTGGAACACCTAGAAAGTTGGAGGTCAGCTCTAGAAAGAAGAGGAATGAAAGTCAGTCGCAGTAAGACAGAATACATGTGTTTGAACGAGAGGGAGGGAAATAGAACAGTGAGGTTAGAGGGGGCTGAGGTCAAGAAGGTGCAGGAGTTTAGGTTTTTGGGGTCAACAGTCCACTGTGACGGGGAGTGTGGAAAAGAGGTGAAGAGACGACTGCAGGCAGGTTGGAGTGGATGGAGACAAGTGTCCGGGGTGTTGTGTGACAAAAGAGTGTCAGCAAGAATCAAAGGAAAGGTGTACAGAACAGTAGTGAGAGCAGCTATAATGTATGGGTTCCCAGTGAGGAAGAGACAAGAGGCAGAGATGGAAGTAGCAGAGATGAGGATGTTGAGGTTCAGTTTAGTAGTGACGAGGATGGACAAGATTAGGAATGAGCACATCAGAGGGACAGCTCAGGTTGGTTGTTTGAAGACAAAGTCAGAGAGGCCAGATTGAGATGGTTTGGACATGTGCATAGGAAGGGATAGTGGTTATATTGTTAGAAGGATGTTGGAGATGGAGATGCCAGGCAAGAGGTCAAGAGGGAGGCCAAAGACGAGATACAGCGGGGAAAATTAATATTGAACACGTCAACATTTCTCTCAAAAAACATATTTCTAATTGAGCTATTAACATGAAATTTTCACCAGATGTCGGCATCAACCCAAGTAATGCACACATAGAAAAAAATCCAAACATTCATGTCCATAGATGAAGCTATGTGTAATTAAGTGAAATGGCACAGGGAATAAGTTTTGAACATATGAAGAACAGGTAAAAAGGTCTGGCAAGCCAAGAAAGCAGCTGGTTTGTCAGTATTCAGAAGGTTAACCTGCCCCCTATTAGTGCAAAGTAATATCAGCTGGTATAGTCCTGATTGATGCCTTTTAAAAAGGTTTCTCACCAGCAAGGTGTTAGACAAGAAGCATTGCATGATGGGTAAAAGCAAAGAGCTGTCCAAAGACCTACGCAACCTTATTGTTGCAAAACACACTGAATGCATTGGTTACAGGCGCATTTCCAAACTTCTGAAAGTTCCAGTGAGTACCATTGGGGCCATCATACGGAAGTGGAAAGAACACAGCTTTACCATAAACCAGCCACGGCCAGGTTCTGCTCGCAAGATTTCAGACAGAGGTGTCAGAACAATCATCAGAAGAGTTCTGGACCTGGAATCAGCAGGTACCGTTGTTTCAAAGAAAACAATAAGTAATGCACTCAACCGCCATGGCCTCCATGCACGCACACCACGCAAGACTCCATTTTTGAAGGAGAAGCATGTTGAAGATCGTTTGGAGTTTGCAACACATTTGGATAAACCCATGACATTCTGGGAGAAGATACTCTGGTCAGATGAGACCAAAATGGAACTCTTCGGATGTCATAAGACACAACATGTTTGGAGGAAAAATAGCACCGCACATCACCCCCAAAACACCATACCAACAGTCAAGTTTGGAGGTTTGGAAATTTCATGTCAATAGCTCGATTAGAATTATTTTTTTTGAGAGAAATGTTGACGTGTTCAATACTTATTTCCCCCGCTGTATATGGATGTGCTGAAAGAGGACATGAAATTAGTTGGTGCAAGAGTAGAGGATACTGAGGACAGATTTAGGTGGAAACGGATGATTAACTGTGGCAACCCCTAAACTGGGAACAGCTGAAAGGAAAAGAAGAAGAATGTGAATAATAAAATATTGGCAGTAGTTCAAGCTTTCGCATCAATGCCATGGTTGTTTACCTACACTTCCTGGTTTCTTCCCACCGGAACCTTCCTGTGATGAGTTCTGGTATCGGTGGCGTGATATACTGTGAAAAAATTTAACGCATGGATATTGAAACATGAAACTCAATTCTGCGACATTTTCAATTTACTTTGACAGTACAATAAAGTCCACGATCATTAATTCTATTCATGCGAGCGGAGAGCCAGAGGATACATTCTTCTTCGGCTAAAAGCTCTAACGAGCTCACTAGTGCCCTCCAGTGTTGTAATTTCTTTATTTGCAATTCATGTCGTAGGATCAGTGGCCCCTTAGTGCACAACACTATTACAAATCAAAAAGCGAAATTTAAATATTTTGTGCTTTTGACTTGTAATAGCGTTGTGCAATTTGTGTTGTGCACTTATGGGCAACCGAAAGTGATTGGCAGCAACTCTGGGAACGTGAACCTCCAGAGAACTCCCAAAACCCCACGGACGAGGTGTTCTGTTCTGCATCGATGGCAAATCAGGTTGTAGTTTAAAAGACAGATGGCTGTACCATGTTTTTTGTGCTGACAATTTGCAGCTTTATAAGCTTTTCCATTATGTAAATGATGCTACTGTTACCGTCTGATTCTGTGTTTGAATGCAGACTGGATCTTAAGAACGTGTACTAGTAAGAGGAAGGTACCCTTTGATGCATTTTTAATTTGTCACATTTCACATAAAAAGTAAACTTTCCAAAGGCTTTGTGACATTGATTCAGACACCATCCTCAAGCTTTCTTTCCTCTGAATTCATAAAAACTTTTTCTGAACTTCCTCATTTGTTAACCAGGTGAAGTCTTTTTCACTCTTTTCTACATCTCCAGCTTGCTTTTTAGTTTTAATCAGAGGAAGAATGTGATCTCCTGACTCCTCTAGACAATTATAACAGCTGCCTTGTAGAATAACAGAGCAACTGAAGAATCAATAATGCATATCTGAATTTTACACTACAAATGCACATATCCTGAGCTCTCCAGCCTTCAGATGTTTGATAGCAGCAGAATCCTAATGATGCCATCCATCAATCTGACCATCCTTTTAATATTCCTGCCAATGCTGTTATTCAAAAACCTGCCGTCCATCCATACTTGCTGTTACAGAGGCTGCGTTGGTGGCTGAAAGCCCAAACGAAGACCTGATTTATGGAGAATGAGACAGACATTAGTCATAACACTTTATGGGAATATGAGCTCTTTGTCTTTCTATGTAAATCAGGAAAGAATTGGGGCTCAAATACTAAAGCAATGCTAATATCTGCATCTGAGGAATGATTTCTACATGTCAATCAGACCATTATCTCATCCAAAATCACCCAACACAAACGGAGGCTGCTCATTCATGAATATCTGGTTACGACAGAAACCCAGAAGAGATCACGTCTTCCTTCCATGAGGAATCCTGTCCCCATTAATGTGCCTTAGATGTAGACTAAAAATATAGAATTAATATGTGAAACGGAACAGTTTGTGCAGATTGTAAAAGGACAGCAACTCTGCAATGCCTCTCCCAACCTTTAGAGGGCAGTGTTGCCATTTTAAACACTCTAGAGAGAGTAGTATACAGGAAACTGTTCTGTTAGGTTCCCACAGCCCAAAACAACAGGCACCCTATGAATGTAATGTAAAGATTCACATCACTGTAACTGATTAGTGTTCGATTCTCTACTGCAGTCATCAGCATATGAAAAGTAAACATGGCTGACACCAATTCCATTAAAATATATAAAAATCTGATTAAGGCAGTCATTCAATAAATATAAATAATATTAATTGTATCTTTGTGGCGGAGTGGGTAGCACCGTGGCATTCCAGTTAGAAGGTTGTTGGTTCGAGGCTCGCCGGTGACCTTCCTGGAAGGAGTTGGAAAATGAATGAATGAATGTATCTTTGTTTTTTTAAAGATTCTTATTTTGCCCTTTATTTTCAACAAATGGAATTGTTTACATTAAAATTACAATGTTATTTATTAGAACAGTATATATGATCATTTGTCACATGTGGATTTAAGTACTTTTATAGTGAACTATATAGTTATATTTTTAATTGTTATTAGATATTTCCTTCACTGTCGCTGTTGTTTGGTGAACTAAAAGACTTTGTATGTGTTCTTGAGAGATTTACGTATGTTCAGTATTCTGGTGAGTGTGCAAGCACATAACTCCTTGGTAGGTATCCTTACCTCCGTGCCTGCACACAAATGATGAATTAATAGTTGCACCTTCCTCCAATAGAACAATAAAAAAGCAAAACACGTAGCCACGGCATGGTTAAGGGGCACCGGTGGCCTGGAACCCTTTTACTACTGAGATATTAACATGTTTTCATTGGTCTATGTCTGCTGAACCTAAAGCGTTTACTTTACTGACGACAAAAAAGGGTTCATTTTTAGCATTGAGATCATTTGTGTTTGTTGAACATTAAAATATCAAATGTAATTTGTCTGTCGTTTATCATGGTGGCTATAATAAACACAGGTTCATGAAACTAAAGTCGCAGTCTGTTTTTACGATAACTTTTCTGCTTGTTTAACAGATCTCTCACTCAGTTGAGGGAGTGCCATCAACGTTTAAAAATAGAATTAATTTATACGTGAATTTGCACTTTTTTCAGCACCAAAGTGTCTACAGCTCTTTAATTATTGTCTCTGGTGATCATTGTTAACAGTGGGAGCACAAGCAAAGTCAAGAAGCATCTAGGCAATCCACCAGGTTTATGCTGCTCTAAGAAGCAGAAAAATGTCTAGGTTACTTGCGTAACCCCACGTTCCGTGAATAGGGAACGGAGACGTTAGTTGGGATTAGACCGACTGAATGGGAGCCTCTATAAAGGGCCATGCCCGAAGTCCATCCAAACAGGCCGGCACTAAACGCAAAAGGGGTTAGTACAAGGCCGTGGTTACCTGAATGGGAACTCCTTCTGCCCCTGCCCGGAATTATCATTGACGAGGAAGTCGTCCAACACTGAGAGCTTAGGTGTTCTCAGTTGTTGCTGACGACCAGAAGGAGGCACCCCGCGACCCGCAGGGAGGAGTGGCGGAGATCGCGTTGAGGCCCGAAGGGCTACCAGCGGGTCATCGTTCTGCAGGACAAAATCGGCAGAGACGGAATGCCATCGTTACTCACCAAGGCAAGGGTTGTAACGGGACGGGTGCATACTAGCCGCCTGGAGGGGGAGCTGTATAGAAAACAAGAAAGGTAGCGCCAAAGAGGGACTCCCACATCTGGACCCTAGTTCTGCAGGGGCCAGGCCGAGGCAAAGCCTCCACTACAGAACCTAGCAGCGCTGACTGCTCCACTCAGTCAGATGCTGGAGGGGGGAGGATAGGAGAGCCGCCCGAAGGGGGGAGCTCAAGAAGATGTACTTCTCCGGTGACAAGGAGAGTACTGCAAGCGTACAACCTCTCCATTCCCTAACCCCCAAAGACCCACATATAGAAAAAGCCTATAAAAAAATTTTTTGGCCTTTGAAACATTGTTGTAGGAGGTCATTGATTCATAAATTTGTGTGTTTTAAGATTTTTTAGTTTTTTGAGACTTTTTACAGAAACGTTGCCATATGGCAACGTTGGGCCTTAGGGGTAGCAGAATTTCACTGATTCTCTCACTATGTCTCAACAAGTTGGTGGGATTTTAAAGCTCTTTTTTAAGTATTTATTGCTAATCTATCTTATTTCTAGTCTGTACAAATACATACCAATATCATATGACAATAAAAAACTAAATACATATATTTTTATATAGTTTATTAAATAACGTTTATAAACATTCTATAAAAAAAATAAAAGAGCGTTACACAAAGTTCCATCCTAACAAAACTTATGTGTTTTTTTTTTAACTATTGAGTTTTGTACAATCAATGCCTAGTGATGGTAATCCCAAAAGCAGTTCTTGTTTTCTGACAGGCAAAGATGCACGTCGCACTTGATGCAAAGTAAAGAAGTGTAGCCAGTGGTTCAGGATTTCACCTGAAATCCTCAAACCATGGTCGAAGTTTCCACACTTTATCATTTTTTTCCTCTTCTGATACCAACAAATTGTTCTCAAAATGTAAAGATGCCAGTAGAGATTGGAACCTGTAAGAAGACATAATATCTGCAACAGGGGCATATCTGGTGTCCGTCTCTCAATACACTCTGGCTCCGGGCATTTGTACTATGCCCATTTTGAAGTACTTACCAATCAGTTGGTCTATTTCTGTTGTGCAGGTGTTTATGGATACTCCTTTTTTTTACTGTACTCGTTTTTTGTGGCAATGATTGGATCATCTTTTCTGACACAATCCTCCGGAAGTACTGAAGGGGTGTATTTGGGCAGATGACATCAGAACTAATTGACTGTCCTGAAAAGGCAGTGTTGGGGGTGTAGAATTCTTTTTTTTCAAGCGATATCTGTTGCGGGGCACAGTCTGGGGGGCAAAGTGGCAGATGTTTTTTGGGGAATCAATGTTTATTGGGGAATCAATGTTTATTGGGGAATTTTGGGGGGAATCAAAATCCTCCTCCTCACTCTCATCTTCAGTGTCCATCTCAAAATCACTTTCCCCGTTTTGCATGGCCTCAATGACGTCACAGATTACACTGATAGTCTACATTTTAAAAGAACCTATTTATTCAAACAATAGCGTCTGGAAGGCCTAATGGCCTATGGATGACTCTCTAATTGCCCATTACCTATAGCCTATTGCTAACTACTGATTGCCTATGCCCCTTATTTTACATGACTAAGCACCACATCCCTCAAGATTTTATCACACTGCCCTCAGTCAGGAATAACATACAGAACAAAGGAATCCAAAACAGGATTAGGAAAACAGAAATACATTAGCTATAGAAATTCTATAAGCTACAGAAACTTGGAGCTTACTTGAAATAAACCAGTAATATAATTAAAAAATGTGTAAATAAAACGTTTGATTACAAATAGTTGACACAGAATGTGTAACACACTTTTAAATTATAAAAAAACTGATGTCTGTGCAAGTTTTTGATGTATAGAAGAGGAATAGCAATTGATTGAATGGGGATGGTACATAGGGGAATTCTGCTACCACTAAGGCCCAATGTTGCTATATGGCAACATTGATAAAAGTAGCTAGAAATAAGAGATAATGTATAAACTGAGAACTACAATGATATCAAGGCAATATTTACATCTTACTTTACATAGAAAAAAAAACTGGAGGTGTTTTACTTACATGAATCTTGTTTTATTTCACATCTGAGGAACAGGGTGAAGTTGCTATGTAAAAATCACAAAGTGACTAACTTTGTGGTCCGTTAAAAGAGCCTATTTGAATATTCTTCCAGTCAAGGACATTACCAGGCTAAACAATAAGACTCATTCTTTATGTAAATGTGGTTTGTTGAAGGATAGAGAGATTTTTAGGTGTGTTTTCCCTAAGTTGTAAAAAATGTTGCCATATGGCAACACTGGGCCTTTGGGGGCTAAGGGTGGCTGCCACCACTCAGGACCGCAGAGTGAACAGAGCCCACGTCAAGGCTGTAAATCTGATGAACATACTGGGTGTAGACCAGCCCGCAGCTCTGCATATGTCAGCGAGTGAGGCCCCTTCAGCCAATGCCCACGAAGCAGCAATGCCGCGAGTGGAGTGGGCCCTCAGATGGAGAGGGCAGGGAACCTCACACGCCTCATAAGCAAGGCGAATAGCTTCCACTAGTCAGTGGGCAAGCCGTTGCTTGGAGACCCGGAACCCTTACGCTGGCCTCTGAAACAAATGAAGAGCTGCTGAGAGCAACAAAGCTCCCAGGTTCTGTCCAGGTAGATCCGAAGGGCTCTTACTGGACATAACGAACCCTGGGCTGGATCTGCCACCTCCCGGGGCAGAGCTTGCAGGGTCACCACCTGGTCCCGGAAGGGGACGGATGGGACCTTGGGGATGGATCCGGGCCTGGGCCTGGTGGTAACCAGGGAAAGGCAGGGCCGAATTCCAGGCAGGATTCGTCGGCGGACAGTGCCTGGAGATCTCTTACCCTCTTAATTGAGGCCAAGCAAGCAGGACTGCGGTCTTCAGTGAGAGGACACGCAGCTCCGCAGTGTGCAAGGCCTCAAAAGGAGACTTCCGCAGCCCAGACAGGGCGACAGAGAGGTCCCAAGAGGGAACAAAGGGGGGTCTAGGCGGCATGAGACGCCTAGCTCCCCTGAGAAATCTCACCGACATTTGGTGGCTGCCCACTGAGTTCCCTTCAACCGAAAGGCGCGCCCGCATGCTCTCAGAGTTCAGCTCCATCCTGAGAAAAGAAATGACTCTCACCGGAGTGAGGCGGATCTTTTCCCAGTTGGCCTTCAAACCCAGACGTTTAAGTGCGAGAGCACCTTGCCCCTGTGTTGGATCAACTGGTCCCTGGACGAGCCTATAACGAGCCAGTCATTGAGGTAATCCAGGATCCGAATGCTTGCCCGGCGGAGCGGGGCTATCGCGGCCATGGCGACCTTCGTGAAGGTGCAAGGGGAGAGGGCAAGACCGAAGGGTAGGACCTTGTACTGGTATGCATGGCCTTCGAAACAGAACCTGGGTCTGTGTCTCGGTACCACTTCTACCTGAAAGTACGCGTCCTTCATGTTGATCGTTGCGAACCAATCTCCAGGACGGATGCACGGTAGAATGCAGCGGACCTTTAGCATCTTGACCTTGAGCCAGATCACCCGTGTCCTCAAATCAACAATATTTTTCACTTAAAGATGTGAGAAAAGAACAGTTTCATAATGTGATGCAGACTGTGTGCATCACAAAAACCACAGCTCCAACCTGAACAGATATGTAGCGGTAAGTGTCAGTATGATGATAAGATCAATTTGAAACCTGCTAATGGTAATTAAAGAACTATGGGCACTTTCTCTGAATTTCACACACTGTCCGAATGTTTTACCTCATCTGCCAAATATCAAATGACAAATATCTTTTGTACTTCTAAACTTCTGCATGATTTCAAGCGCATACTGTGAAGTATGTACAGGTTTGTGCTTTTATTTGTGAAATGTTTAAAAGTGCAGAACATGTACAAAATGAAAACGTTGCATTTAAATCATTCCCTTGCAATGAATGCATGCAGTCAAAAGGCATAAAGTAAAGAAATTATTTTAAAGCAGACTGCTTTTAAAAAGAAGGGTACTCTGCACACACATCCGCGCACACACAAGTTCTCTTTTAGCTTATTTAAATGCAGAAACTGACAAATTTTGTGTTCTGAATGTGAACAGTTAAGTTAGAAAAACGTTACTTCCAAAAAATGTAATTAATCTTACAAAGTAAGACTACTACCCACCTCTTAGTAAATTTTTCCACGAGTACTTTTACTTTAGTACAGATTTGGGGTACTTTACTCACCTCTGCTTATACTCGTCAACAAGAAATTGAGTAAAAGTGTGAGAGACACTGTTGATTACTGGTAGAAATGGATCATAGTTGCACAATGAGAGTAAATAAAAGTTTAAATGTGAAAAAAGTTAATTATCATCACATACCCCAACATTTTTCACTTTTCAGTACACACAATCAACAGCTTATTAAAGTATGGGAGCATGGAAATACATTTGAAATGCAACATATAACCATTTTAATATTGGGATTCACCATTCCTCCGTTTTCTCATCACAGGAAAATAAGGATTAGTAAGAGTAAGCTCACCTGAAAGTCTCGATTGAAAACATGCTATTTGTTAATGGTGAGGGTGAACATTTGCAATTAAATCTTGCTGAAATCTCTCAGAACCCCACAACATCATCAGATTGGAGATTAGTTTATTCCTTAGGCAATGCAAACTTTCTTTTGGGTTTAATTAATTTGAGCAAGTGATTATGCTGTGCCCCAAACAATGTGCTGCATCTAAATGCATTAGTATTTTTGCCATTACAGAGTTCAATTTTACCCCCCGTTTCACCCAGACAGCAGCCCAAAGCCCATGTGAACTCAACATCTACATTTAGCTTCTGTGTTTGAAAAATTCCTCCCTGACGCCAGGGGATTGAACTGATTAAATAGATTTGTTTTAACCGTCTCGTAAATAAATCTGTTTTATGCTTGTGTGTGATGCCACACAACACATCAGCAGCTCAGAACAAACATTCACTTCTGTGTTTCATTACACAGCTGCTGGAGATAAGCTGACCTTTTTCTTCTGAGGCTTGAGGAATGTTTTTATAGGTGCGGCCTGGAGATGTTTTGGATGTTAAAACGGTTTTCTCAAATCCCAGCCCAATGTGCATTCGTAGCCTGTGTTCCCTGGATGGTGTAAAGATTGTTTATCTCTGGTGCTCTGAAAACCCTGAACTCTTTGTGTGAGCAAAACAACTAGCCTTGTGCAGACCGAACCAGGGCTGCTGGTTTTGGGTGGAGCTTTGTTTGTTTGGCCAATGGCAGGCCAGAAAGGCTGTTCATAAAAGTGAATTAAAATAAAAATTAATTAATCAACACAGAAATAGCTACAATCTATAATACAAAAATTAAGGCAAAAAATTGGCGTGATTCTTACTTTAATAAACTAAATTTTCCTCGCAGGAACAGTTTTTTGGGGGTTAAATGACAGGAAAATTGCTGCTTTCATAGTTTCAGTCATGTATTCAGCCTAGGTATTATTAAAAACTCTCAGCAGTGGTTTCCACTGTATTAACACGGTTCTTTGGCCTCCACCTTGTGCATATAAAAGAGCAGAAATCACAACTTAGAGTTAACGTATTTCATATTTGATACCCTTTTCAGTGATCAGTCGATAATGGTCCATTAGCTTTATTCCCATAATCTACAATTGGCAGAACATTTTTAAGCCTGATGTGTTTGGATAAAGAAGAACCGGACCCAAAAATAATATAAAATTAATCAAAAACTGTGATGGAGGTAATATCAAACAGTTTCATTTTTCTCTCATTTGATGAAACAGTTGTTCTGTAAATCAATCAGATGTTCTTTGGTATACTTGATGGAACCAGCCCAGTACTACACTGGCAAATCAACTTCAAGTTTCTCAACAAACCCTAAGGCCAAGGGGGATTGGTTTCCTTTCATTTTTTTCCATATCCGGGTAATAAAAAAATGTTGCAAGCCTCATCTTGTAACAGAAACACATTTATCATGGTACAATGTATCCCAGTACAAAATGGTTACAATGCGTATCGTGGCACTCGGGGGAGATATCGTCTAGTAGCTGAAGTGCATTTGCTTCTTGGAATGATAGTGATTCTAGTGACTTCTGATATTTCTTTACCTTGAATTGTTTTATGTAATATTTACTAGGAGACAATTATCCTTTAATCACATTTTAAATGAGAAAGACTGGATGGATGGCATCAAAGGCACTCATACAAATCAAACTAGACTTTACCTTCTTAACGCTGTGTCTCAAAACTTTTTAAATTCCATTTTTTTCTTCCATTGAAGGTCCATTATATAAATACTTTCAGTTAGCATTTATTGTGATGTAAATGATGTATGGGAGCATCTTGTCCCAGTCCTTTCCGTCTTCAGCTGCCACTCCCCTTAGTATCTGCTTCAAGGTTTTATTGAACCGCTCAATGAGGCCATCTGCCTGGTGGTGGCACACCGACGTCCGCAGCTGCTTGACCATCAGCAGCTGGCAAAAGTTAGCCATCAACTGCGACATGAACAGTTTCCTGGATGGTCGATATGTCAGTCAGGGATGTGCTGTCGGGGGGGCCGGCCTGGCTGCTGCCGGGTGGGCCGTCCCCCCGCCGTGGCGGGTCGCAGCCCAGCTGTCTCGTTTCCGGGCGCGGGGCGTTTCTCTCTGGGGTGTTGGCGGTTCCTGGTGGGGTGGGATGCTCCGGCTCGGGAGTCCGGGGCCCCGGTCATGTCGACCCACGGGGAGTGGAATGATCCACCGGGTCATTTCGATCTGGTTGCAGAGCCGGTTCTGTGTCGGACCTTGCAGCGCACTTGGACATAGAGGAGTGAGGGTGATGCATGGGAAGTTGGTCGGCCACCTGTGGGTTGGGTCTGCTGTCCCTGGGCACTGTGTGCTGCAATCGTTTGTTTGTTAGATATCTGCGGATTGGGTCAGTGTGTGTGGTTCGACCAGCTCGCAGTTTGTGATCTTTGGTATGTTATGTATTTATCTTCCCATGTAGCTAAGTTGTATTTTAAAGTGTACAACACTATTATGACCCCACATAAATTTTTGGCTGTGTATGTATGTATATTTAAACATGTGAATGTGTGCCTGAATATACAAACTGCAAGAACTGTTCTGCATGGACTATAACAAACGGACATGGTTTGTCTTGGAAAATGCTCTGTATATATGTGTGTTGTGTAAAAGCTGCAAATGGGACAAAAAGAACTGTTACTAGGACATATGCGTATTTATTTATTTTTATTCATTCACTGAATTTTTTTTTTTCTTTTCCTTTTCCTTTCTTTCTTTTTCACTCATGTACCTTCACCCCTCACCCTTCCCCAACCCTTTATCCACTCCCCCTTTCAGTCCAACACCGTCTTGTCCTGACACAACTGATATAAACTGACTCGTGGGAACCACAGCTGGTAAATGTTTGCATGCATTCGATGCTCCGGTCCAGGGGAGAGAACACCACACCAGGTGTTTTACTCCTCTGGAGAAAGCAAAACCAACCAACTCAGCAAGGCATATACTCTCCCATGTGATGGCTTTTGAGCAGGACAGGACAAGGTAGAAAAAAAAGAAATAATGGAGAATGCATCGGTGAATTACCAGTATATGATTTTTTTATCAATTTATTTGTAAATTACTGTCAAATACCTAGCAAACCTTAAAAATAAAAAGTAAAGATGCATTATCCCAGAGCAGATATCCACCCTTTAAAGGCCGCCTGCTCTGTTGCTTCTTCTTTTATTTCTCTGTTGATTACCTTGAAGATTTAAAAATATAATATTGACAGATAGCAGTATGAATTCATAGTTAAATATATATATTGCAACTAATTATGCAGTTATGAAAGAAAGGTGTAATATGCAGCAGTGGCAGCTACCAGCCTTCAGGAAATGCAAATTATGTCTAGTTAAATGTATGGTAATCAAACCATTAACATTTGGGAGTTGAGTGTTATCCCAGGTCCCTCACAGCTAGACCTTCATTTCAGCCAGTGTAACCAAGGTAACCAAAGGTAAGGTACTGACTGCTTCAATTTAGACCATTAGTACAGAGACTATGAATCATTTCTTAAGTTCTTGCTCAAAGCAGCCGTTATATTCAGTCAAAATATCCAAAAAACACACATCTTTGCAAATAGAAACACAGACAACTGTCCGGAGACGTTAGTTGGGAAAAGGCCGACTGAATGGGAGCGAATCCCCGTGAGCGCGACTGACCGAACATATTAACAGGCAAATTTATTTGCAGGCGTAGGTGATTGATTAGAAATCAGCCGGGTATAAAGCAGGGCGTGACATACGCTCAGTTTGCAATTTTCCTTCGGAGTGGACTGAGTGTGACTCTCTCTCCTACTTTGACGCGAGCTAGAAGTGATTAGAAGATTGCTTACCTCGGCATTCCAGTGTCGTCCTCTTCTAGCCCAGTTAGCAACCACCGTACCGCAGCACCTCTAATCCTTTGGCATAAGCCTTTCCAGTATTTTGCAGTTTTAGTGCTAATCCTGTCATCTTCACGACACAATGAGCAAACGTGCATTACTCCTGGCTGTGGTGGGTTTTCTCGTCGAAAAGACGGTCACGAGAGAATGCGCGGAGTGTTTGGTTTCCAGCATGCCGACGTGGCTCTCGTGAAGCGTGAGTGTTTGCACTGCAACGCTCTGCTGAGTCGCACGCGGAAGTTTTGGGTAGAGCGGCTTCAGGCAATCCTTTGTGTCATTCCCAAACACCGAGCGTGCTTCCCGTGTGGTCTGTGGGTGAATCAGACAGCGCTTCGGCGTTGCCCGGTATCTCGTATGATCCTGTAGACGATCTGCTCTCCCTAACAGCATCAGAAGGGGCACGGCTTTCGGTTCTTCCAGTTCAGCTGCCTCCTCCGTGATTGCAGCTGAGCCGGAGCCTGAGGCATTCGCGTTGCTCTCGCAAGCCGCAGCCTCGTTTGGTTGGAGGGGGCAAGTTGAAGTTACTTCAGAGGCTCCTGGGGCATATGGCAGCCGCAGCCACAGTCATTTCACTCGGGCTCCTGCATATGCGACGACTTCAGCTATGGCTTCTCTCGTGAGCTCAGAGTTGAGTATGGCATCGGAGAGCTCTTCGTCTGTCCGTGACAGACGCGCTCCCTCACCTGAAGGTCTGGAAGTCGGGGCGCTTCCTGTGATTCGTAGTGCCCCTAGCAAGCATCTTCCGTCGTGTGGTGGTCACCACCAACGCCTCCAAGACCGTTTGGGGCGCCATGTGCAGTTCTCACCGAGAGTCTGGTTCCTGGAACGGACGGTTATCTTGCTTGCAAATCAACCGTCTCGAGCTAGTTGCAGTGACCCTGGCACTGCAGCGCTTCGGCCCGCTCATCCGGGGTCGTCATGTGCTGGTCAGGACTACAGCACCGCGGTCGTAGCGTACATCAACCTCTTGGGCGGTGTACACTCCAACTTCTTGCACTACCTTGCCCAACAGCTGCTCCTCTGGAGTCAGAGCAGACTTCTGTCGCTCAAGCCGTACACATCGCTGGGGAGTGCAACAGGGTCGTGGATTCGTTGTCCAGGTTCCACCCCATGGCAGTAGAATAGCGACTCCATCCTCGGGCTGTTCAGCAGTTGTGGGACATCTTCAGCGAGGCCCAGGTAGACCTGTTGCCTCCCGTCAGAACACCCATTGCCAGCTTTCTACTCACTGTCCAGGTTCGTTGTCCAGGTTCCACCCCATGGCGGTAGAATAGCGACTCCATCCTCGGGCTGTTCAGCAGTTGTGGGACATCTTCGGTAAGGCCCAGGTAGACATGTTGCCTCCCGTCAGAACACCCATTGCCAGCTTTCTACTCACTGTCCGTGGCTCCTCTCGGGACAGATGCGCTGACTCACTGCTGGCCCAGGAACAAATGCTTGTATGCGTTTCCCCCAGTGAGCCTTCTAGCACAGTTACTGTGCAAGGTCAGGGAGGACGAGCCAAACTGCTTCTGGTCGCGCCCCTCTGGCTGATCAGAGCCTGGTTCCCAGACCTTTCAGTGCTCGTGACAGCCCCCCTCCCCTGGCCGATCCCGATCCCAGCCCCCAGACCCAGAGGGAGGTATACAGGCACACACGGCCAGACCTCTGGGCCCTTCACGTTCGGCATATCTGTCCGCGGTGGACCCCGAGCCTCTACCACCCTCAGAATACTGGATCATGTGCTAGCTAGCCCCCTCTACTCGAGCGTGCTACGCTGGTAATGGGGTCGGTTCGCCGATTGGTGCTCTTCCCACCTGCAAGACCCCAGGACGTGCCCCATCAGAGTCGTGTTGACCTTCCTCCAGGAGAGAGCCGATCGGGGGCTGTCCCCTTTCGTCCCTCAAGTTCTACGACACCGCTATTTCTGCCTTCCACCTTCGGGTTGAAGGGAAATAGGTGGACAGCCACAAACTGACGTTGAGATCTCTCAAGGGAGCTAGGCGTATCAGGCCGCCTAGACCGCCTCTGTTCCCTCTTGGGACCTCTCCGTCACCCTCCGGGCTGTGGATATCTCCCTTTGAGCCACTTCACTCTGCGGAGTTGCGTGTCCTCTCTCTGAAGACTGCACTCCTGCTCGCTTGGACTCAATTAAGACAAGAGAAGACTTCCGTCTCTGCCACTTTTGTCTTGCAGAACGATGACTTGCTGGTAGCCCTGCGGGCCTCGACACTATTCAGGGAACGTGGGGTTACGTAAGTAACCTAGACGTTTATTTAGCACAGTTCAAGATTGCAAAAAAGTGCTAGTGAACACGGTTTAATTTACGGCTTCTCTTTCTATCTATTTACTTTGTTGTCAATACTTGCTTTGATAAACAAATTCATAAACATACCCTAGAAGAGCTTGAACAATTCGCAAACTCCTACACCCAATAACGTTTTTTATTTTCATTTTTTGTTTTTTATTCTTTCTTGTATGATGTGTGTTTGCATGTACAATATCTCACATGTGAACTTGCCTTTTAGTCTATGCATTTGTATTTGTTTAACCCTTTAAGACCTGCCATAGAACAATTCCGCCAGAGTGTATCTTTGTATTTTCACATGCTGTGCCATAATTCTTTTGAGTATTTTCATATGCCATACATCAATGCAATCCTAACACTCCCAATTTGAAGGCTATAGTTGCAAGAAATCCATAATAACTAAGTAAATAGGTCAAAAGTGCAAAAAATTAACAAAAAAACTAAATCGTTTTTTTTTTTACAACATATTTTATTAAATACAGAAATGTGACAAATGTAAACCTCAAACTTGTCAATGTAAAAAACTAGGATAAAACACTTTAAAACCACACAAAATTGATTTGGACTGTGTACATCAATTCGTTGAGATACACTCATTTTTATAAACAGTGCGTTGTGACGTCAAACTGGCAATATATTGCATTTGAGAACAATATTGATTGAACAGCTAAAAAAAGACCATGTAAAATATTAAAATACACTACTCTAAAGTCTGCACTTTATCAGAACTGAAAATGCAGAAAGGCTGTGTTAAGACTTGTAACAGTTCATGTCCATAATGCAGAGGAGCAGTTGGCAGGCCTCATACTCGAGTGGAGTGCATTTGTATTTGTGGGGTCAAACAAGTAATATTTTGCTTTTGAGAGCAATTCTTTTGAGATGGAACAATTCATTGGTTAAAAAAATGAATGGATAACTAATTGGCACAGATGACTGAGGTGCAGGGTGGCTCTGAGGGCTCTGCTGGCCCTCTAACATCTTCAGCACTACGAAAAAGAAAATAAGTAAATGGTAAATAAGTTAGATGTTTTGGCACAAAAGCAATATAGACATGACAAGAGAAAATGGTGCAACATGTTCTCAGGCTCATTCTGTGTTTGTTTTATTTATTCTATAAATCAAAAACAAAGCATATTTCATGAATATATAGGTTAGATGTTTTTGGCACAAAACCAAAATATAGAACAGATAACAGTAACGTTACATGACGCGTCACGCACTCATGTTTATTTTATGTTTGTTTCATTTATTCTCTCAAACTCAAAAGCAAAGAATGTTTGATGAATATGTACTTACATGTCCTGGATCGGATCTATTCCTTCAAGAAAGTCAGCTTCGTCCTCACTAGAAACTGAATCCGGAGCAGACGAGCAGTCGGACAGTTCTTCTTCATCAGACGCGAATAGTAGCTCCAAAACCTCAGCATCCGTGAACTTTTTTTTTTATCTTTGCACGTTGTGTAGACGTTACGCCCGCGGGTATGTGTTTGGGGATGCATTTATAAATGTGCATTATGTGTATGAATGAAAGAGAAATGACGAAGCAATAGGTTGCAATGATAAAACGTGACGAAGAAGAGTAGAACGGACCTGAGTAGTATGTACATCATTCATTTCAAATGTCACGCCTTGTGACGTCACCACACGCGACATACCTTGGGGGTCATAGTGCACAGAACGTGATTAAGTCTATAGGTGCGTTCGAGCCCATGCTGCGCTGCGCAGACCGATCGTCGAGATTAGCCGAAAGTAGCCGGGGAGGAGCTGAAAACGGAGCCGTCAAGTCGGACACGTTTGAGATCTCGTTGCTTCCTGAAACATGACGTTTGCCTACTTTGTCGCAGATGAACTGGATTACATTTAATGTACCACATTAAAACCACATTACATTAAATTACTGACATTTTAGTTATTCCATAAAAAATATTACTCAAATATGTAGCTGAATACTATAGTTGGTCTGTATGAAAAAAGGACAATAATAAACTTATGCACAAATCCAATAAAAATAATTTAAGGGAAAAAAATGTACTGCAGTCAAAAGATCGTAAACTATTTACGAAATGGTATGCAAATTGATTTTTTATGCAATTGTATGGCTTGAAGCACGAAACACACGTGATCATCGTCATGTGGTGAATGTGGCCAATCATGAGAAGCTGTGACGTCATCATATCCTGGCGCAGTCGCTCCTAAAACGCTGCTCTGGCTGAGCAAGCCGGCTGTTATCGAAACGCTCTCGCGTTACTTTGATGCCACACGTGAACGTCACGTGACGTCAGCGCCTGTTCAAGTCGGACAGAATTTCTAACGCTCCTGTTGGTTTTAAAGGGTTAATAAAATAAAACAAAAAAAGTAACGCCAACATTGCCGTCCTTTAACATTTAGCCACAAGAGTCAAGGCATTTATTCATTCATTCATTCATTTTCAAACCCGCTTATTCTCTTTCGGGGTCACAGGGGTCTGCCAGTGCCTATCTCCAGCACACATGGGAGGCGGGGGTACACCCTGGACAGGTCGCCAGTCCATCACAGGGCAGGGTCATGGTTATGGGTCAAATAATGTTTTTCATAGTATTTTTCCCCAGCCATATTTTAAGTCTTGCTTGTCAATTCCATATGCATTTTAGTACCTTATGCATTTTTAAAATATCATTTTGAAGATTGGTTTGATGTAAGGTGGGATTTATAAGCCATAAAGTATATTAGACAAATCTTTTTTAACAAATACATCTGCTTTTCAAATTAGGGTGGAATGGTCAAGATTTCCACTATATGTCACTAATATCTTAAATATCCACAGCACGCCATAGAAGTTTACGTATGCACAGTTCAAAGTCTACGTAAGTATCAAATTGATTGGCATCAAATAGTTTTTTTTTTATCTGAAACAAAAAGAGGAGTAAGCTCTTTTTGGGCCAATTATGAACGTGTGCAACCTTTATAATCAGGCCCCAGATGTTTCTGTTCCTGCTTAAACCAGTACATGTCCAGCCCCATCTGAAGTGCATCTGGATGAGGACTGGCAGAAAGTCCTGAAGTCTTAATGAAACAAATATAGAACTTTTTGGTAAAATCTGACAAAGAATTCTGAATTGCACCCAAAGAACACCAAAACTACTTTGTAGCAAAACTCACAGGGGCTCTCGACGATGACATAAACATCTTCTTTCACTGTTTACAAGTCTTTTGGCACTGAAATATAACACTTTAGTGTGTCAAAAACGGCAAAAGAATGTGAAGAAAAGACGCATGTGCGTGAATGCGGAAGAGTCACAGACATAAAACACAGTAAAAAAAAAATACTATCTAACACTAATAAACCTATTACTACTGCTAAGACAATGCTTATACTATTATATCCAGTATAAACATTATATTCACAATGAAATCTCCGCTAACACACCGCTAAAGTGTTGCCAAAGCGTATCAATCACTCATCTGTCACTGGTCTCCTGCATTCCACAAACTTCCCACCCCTGGCAAAAGGTCTGTTTCTCTTTGTTGCTTGTCGCCGGCAACAGCTCCAGTGTAAAAGTTCACTTCTATTGTCGACCCGGAAAAAACTTTCTCTTTAGACTTCTGCTTTTTTGACCCGCTGAAAGATTTACAAAAATCGATGCATCTCATTTGGATTGCTTAACACAGAAAATTATCTATTATCTATTAATGGTGTTCCCGCTCCCATTGATTTTTATTCTCGTCCCATCCCAATTGATAAAAAAAGCTCATCCCATCCCACGATAATCACAAGACCAGCGGGAAATCTTGACAAATGACATCCTCTAATGTGCGGCTAATAAGCTGCTGAGTTGGGTCCAGCACTTCAGAGGCAATTGATATCCAGGTATCCACCTCCCCTACAACAATTTCGAGAAATTCTGTTTTTTTTTCCTCTTTTTTCAACCTCACCATATTTCACAACTTCCAAAAACGGGCAGTGAACGCTCGTCTAACTATATTGCTGTGGACGAGGCATGTTTGGGGCGGAAGCTCGTACACACAGAAGCACGTACACTTGATAAAAGGATTTAGAAATCTGATTTTGACATATATTTTTGTTGCACACGCAATTTGACCTTTTTTTTTTTATTTAAAATTATTTGCGGTTGTGGCATTTATTGATATTTTTCATTAACAGAGGGGACAGTAGAGAGAGAAAGGAAGCAAGGTGGAGAGAGAATGGGATGGGAAAGACGACAGACCTGGGACTCAAACCTGCGTGGGCCAGAGCAACAGTGCATACGTGTCCTGTGCACCGCCCACTATACCATGGGGCAGGACGCAAATTTAACCTTTCTGACATGTTTAGTTTTAGTCAGGATTCTACGCACAGCATTTCTTTTAGAAATGAAACCCCTAGACAAATGACCCAATGAAAACTAGTGATGTGTCGTTTAAGAATGATTCGTTCTTTTCGTTCTTTAATGTGGCTCCATAGGAACGAGTTGTGTTGGAGAGGGATTCGTTCATTGGAGCATGCCATCATTCTTGTGGTTTTCCGAGTGTAACCCATTCATCATTAATAACAAAAAACCGAAAAGACCCGGAGGACTCGCAAAAAGAACTAATCTTCTCGGTTTCCAGCTAATGGCCACTCCGTAATGTTAACCAATGCAGCATGAGCCGGAAAGAGAAAAGACTGAAAGGACCTGTAGGAGCAAAAAGAACGAATCTTTTCGGATCCCGACACTATAGCGATCACGTGACAAAAGTGCTAAAGAAGCCAGTACGGACTGAGTGCACGGACTGCATACGTTAACATCAGAGAGAAGTAATTTTGTGTCGAACAAAGGAGATTAAACCTTAAGAAGACAGATCAGAGTTTGGGTAAACCAGACTAAAAGAACCAGGTAGGCTTTAGTGATATATTTATATTTATTTAAAATTTAGCATTATACGGCCTGGGGGCCAAGTTAGCTCCCAGACACCCAAAGAAGGTTGGACACTGCAGGGCAATGAAACACGGACTCCAGCTCAAATTACAAAAGACTGTTTATTAAGGAAAACCAACAAAATTACGCTAAAATTGATTTATAGTATTCTGGTAAAGCTAAAACACCACACACACACTCACACATACACGCACACACACACACACACACACACACAAGTTGGTGGAAGTAGACGAGGCCAGGCAGCCGGAACTCCAACAGGGCGAGGGTCAATCCCCAGACACACACCCCACATGAACGTCCACACAATCACTGCAACCAACTCTGTGAAAAGGATCCACTGCACCAATTGGAGGAAAAGGAGACTGTTGCCCAGGAGGAGGTCCAGCTGCACCGATCCAACCTAATATACAAAATAAATCTACAATCAGTGGGTGGCACCGCAAGCACACCACAATTAATACACAGATTTTAAAATCAGTACAAAAACAGCTCTGAAACCTGGTCCAACTGGCTAACAATTACACTGTGGAGTTCCTCTGTCCTTTCACCAGGACTGCATGGAGCATAAATCCAAAATTAGTAAAGTGCAGGTCGCAGTGGACAAAGCACACACAAGGTCAATAAAGCAGCCAGCAAAGCAGCAAAAGTGGCAGTGAGTAGATGAGGCGACAGTTGCAAAGCAAGCCAAGCAGTGAATACAAGAGCAAGACAGCGGTATTAGCCCGTTTGAGAAGAAGTGAGGAAAACATCAATGTTGCATTACACTCGCGTGAAATTATGGAATGAGCGCCGTGGGAATTGCCATACAGCGTGCCAGATTAACCAGCCGTCCCCAAAACCCGCGTCGGAACGCACTGCAGTCACAGTCACTACGCCCGTGATCCAATGAACACGATGCCCCGGAAACACCCGTTGCGTCAAGGGAGAGAGCAAATAGAGACACGCTTTAGATCGCACTACTTTATACGCGCATTGATCTCGGCGCAGCTGTCGCTGATTAAGTAGCCATGGTTACCGGAGACGCGCAACAAGCTGAAAGTTACTACCGCTACATTCACTTTACAATGTAATTTGAAAATATATATATTTTAAATAATTTTATGCATATTTGATCTTAAATGCTTGGATAAAGTAATTTTGTTTCAATGTTTGGATGTTCCACCATACTCTAGATGGAATAATTACTGTGTTTGATTGAAAGAGACTGGAACAGTGATGGGCCAGCTCCATGATTCCACCACTGCTGTTAAACAGATATCACATTCCTGCCATAAAAGTTATGAGCCTGTGAAGCATATGAGCTCAATGGGGCATAAGAAAGAGAAAAAATGGATCAAATGAGCTTGTGCCCCCATACTGTTTCTCTCTGAAGGTTTAGCAGGTCTGCTTTGCTCCTGCTCTTATCCTGTCTGGTCGAGCATACAAATGTTCTTTCCTTTCTTGGCTTCACAAGGATCATCTGAGACAAAAATTGACAATCGTAATATACTGACCAGATCAAATGTGTATCACCTGGCTTGTTAAAAATGTTTTAAACCAGGTTTGTTTTCAATATGAATTTGTTAAGAATGAGAATAGAAATGTGTTTTATTTTACCTATAAAACTAGAGTTTTTTTCATATTATTTTGATTTTTAATCTGGAGACCAAACAGGGAAACTCCGATCACATGACCAAGGCGGAAGTAAATACATGGAGAAAATGATGCAAAGGGCAAAAAGGCTGAAAATAAACACAGACTGTGACAAAAAGTCTTTTCTTGGTCTTATCAATACTTCTTTGCACTTGAACACACGGTAAAACAAAAAGAACTGCAACTGCACTAATTGCTTACATTTTTTTCATGCGTTAAATAATTCACATTATTACCTTGCGTTAACATGCTAATTTTGACTCTGCTAGTAAAAACTCAATCCCACTACCTGCATGCTTAAACCTGAGAAACAGATATGCTAACAATCACGGTTACAATCCTGGATTCCCAAAACTATATCAACGGTGGCAGTTTTCATCAGGGAAACAAGGGGTTTGGTACAAACGAGGCCCGATATCATTTGGAAGTCCTTGGGAAATCCAGTAAAAGTAAATGCAAATTATAAGTGTTTTTCAGATTGCGATTGGGATCCAACAATTAAATGATTAATAATTAACCACACTTTAATTCGAGTCACACATTAATTAACTGATTATTTTGAGGTTTCACAAGGAATGAACACAACCAATAATGGTCTGTTTATTCAGAAAAACCTTTTTTTTTGCTGCAAAGAGTAAACAATCACAAGACTTGTTGCAAAATGAATAATTTAGGAGTTATATAAATGGGCTTTTTTTACTTGCTGTGTACCAAACTATTGTTGGGGACTTCCAAATCCAAATAACAAGCTTTTCAAAATAGCTGCTCTTTAAGTCTTCAGGGCAATATAGGGGCTTTAATTGGCCTGTTTTGTAATGTAGAGTACAAGGAAACCCACACAAGCATAGAGAAACACCCCAGCATGAGTTTTTCTTTTTGAAACTAATCAGACATACATTGAAAATACTTCTAAAATCTGAAAACACTAAGTTTGAGATTAGTTGTTTTTGTGACATGTGATGTAATTACAAAGCTTTTCAAGAACTTCATTGGTTGTCAAGTTCAACGATTCAAAGTCAATATTCTATTCTAAATCTTTAATTATGCTATTTTTTGCCCTAAATCTGACATTATTTACAGGTTAAACTTATTTAAGTGAAGAATATGTTGCTCTATTGATCCTCATCTTGCACATGACAACATAATCATATCTGATAACATTAATACTTACCAGAAATGTTGTTTCAAATGAAAAATCTTTCATCACAAGTGCTCATTGCACATTTTCAATTATTTGCTTTCCTTTATTTACAACCATTTACACTTCTCATTTTGTATTTGCAGAGCCTGTCCTTGTGACTCGACAGGAAATTGATTTTGCCTTTTTAAAACCTGTAATGCACATTTGAACGGAACATAAATGTTGAGAGAGAGACTGCAGTGAAACGTGCAGGATTTGTTTTAGTGTTCAAGGATAGCTGCAGCCCATTCGCTCGAAATAATGGCCCTCCCACATTTGAAGAAGAGCGTTACAGCAGTCTCATCTTTCATTCCTAGTCTCCCAAACAACTAATTTGTTTTTTTTTCTTCTGATTTTCCTAAATGGCCTCCCTCCCTCTCTCTCACCCAATTACACATGAATGGTTGAAGTGTGCAGAACATGTTTTTTCCACCCTTTAGTTTTCCGTAATACCAGGATTTCAAAAAGCACCTTCTCACATTAACATTGATATGGCTCTGTGTTCCCTCGTGCTGTTCTTCAGCTGTTTACAATTAGGTCCATTGTGTTCACATGTTCATGCCTTTGTTAACTCTGATTTCTGTGTGTTGTTTATCCAATATTCTTTATGAAATTGCATCTTCTGTGCCACTCTAGGAATCATCATGGAAACTCCCTGTGGCTCGGCACCTCTCCATAGCTTGCCATACATCCATGACTCGGCACCTCTACATGGTTTTGCCCCGGGATTGCCACTTTGGTCTTTGCTTCAGCCTGTGAATCCAGGGGAACATTTATGGCCCCTCTATCTCTATATCCCCCCAGATTAGAATCAGAAAGATGTTTATTGCCAAGTGCGCATTTGCACACACATGGAACTTGTTGTGGTACAAGGAATGCTCTCCATTAAAGACAGACAATAGACAAGACGCTGGAGAGAAACTGACTGCGGCTGTCATTCTCGCTGCCATCTAGGAAAAACAGAGAAATGGGTATACAATGGGAAAGGCAGCTCAAAAAAGGGCCCTCTCTGCCCTGTCCTTCGCAAGGGGCAGTGTGGAGCAGGGTTAAAAAAGCCATTGCATATAAGCACATATAGACATAATACAGGGAAAACATTGCTGATGGAGCCTAGAGCATGGCGGATGCACCAGCATGACAGAACCTCACACCTCTGGTCTGGAAACCTGCGCTCGTCTATTCTGGTCATCATCCCCGAAAGAGCGCTGAGTGATTCTTTTTAATTATTTATGGGGCACCGCAAATAAATAATTAAAAGAGTCAATCAGTGGCTTCTTGGAGCTGGTGGTGACCAGGTTGGGCGAGCACGGTTCCGGGTAGTGTGCTGGGGAGTAGTCAGGGGTGCCTTCACTCCTTGTTGGAAAATGGGAGGTCCAGAGCCCGGCAGGCTCCTCCAGGGGACAGCAGAGCCCCAATGACTCTGATGGCCCAACGGTGACACTTTAAACCTGATCGGGGGCACCTCCTGGGCTCCTGGTTGAACTCACGGTGTATGTCCATCTGCTTGCTCTAGCACTGTTCATCGGCTGCATAGTTGCTTGATGACACACAGATCGGCCCCCAGAGACAGCCTACACCCAAGACAATACCGAGATCACAGAGAGCGGAGACCAAGACGATACCAAGACCACAGAGAGTTGAGACCGTGACAAGGCCGAGACCATAGAGAACTGGTCTTGAGATGAATATAAAACCTACAACCACTGCAGCTTTACAATTTCAAATGTTGTTTTCTCTTTATTTAGGCAAACATCGCCTCTATTAATGGAAACGGATTTTGAGAAACTTGTTCTTCAGTTAACAAGTTCAAACTCAAGTTTATTGTAAAATAAACTAAAATGATTATATCTTTAATAAGTTAAATGGAACAAATTATATTGTTATACTCAGATGATTATCAGAGACCTTTATAGTCTTTATAGTGGTGTGGAGGGGAAAGGAGATAAAGATGAATCCGACAAACAACACAAAATCATTTGTGTTCTCAGAGTTACCGTAGAGAAGCACAAGGCTAACAGTGTTAGAACTTCCAAATGAAAGCATATAGAAGAACTTGTATAAGAAGTTTTGGTTGTTTTTTAGTTTAAGGTAACACTACACAAAGATGATTAAAATGTTAATTTAATGCAGTGTAATTTGCTTTGGAAACTGCATACAAATAATGTACTCGACTAATTTGGTTCAAACATCATGTCGCTATTGTTTACCGATATTAGTCTGATGTGCAATTTACAGCACTGGCTGCTCCAACATAAAACAGCTGACTCATGAGGCTGCCTTCTCCGCCATATGGAAACACTCTCAGACAGCCCGGCGTGTCCTAAGACTCTTTACCTGAGGTTCCTAGCTTTAATAAAGTAAAACTCTGAGCTAAAGCCAAATATTTATGACAGGCTTAGGCTGCTTTCCCTGTGTGAGACTAGATGAAACTGGGGAGTTCTGGAACGATTTTAAAGAGCAAGCTTTAGGAAATGGTTTCTTCTTAGTGCTCTTAGCAATGGAGCCTCAGTAAATTTGATTACGAGTGGGACGGGTGTGAATGCAACACAGCTGCAAGTATCACAGCGATTACATTTAATCCGCGACGACTTTTCTCACTCACTGTTTCAAAACTAATCTGAGAGCATTTCAACTGGCTCAAATGAAAGAATCATTGACATGAGAAAAAGACATTATGATAATTATCGCAATAAAGAGCTAGTAAAATGTTAGTTTGTGTAATGGTGGACAGATAGTAGCCCGAAGACAACTTGTAGGCCTTCAAGAGAATTTAAATGGTGTTTGATTTGGGGTTCAATGCAGGATGGAGAGTTGATTCAGGTCATCATGTGAAGTATAGCAATAAAAATCCAAAAGAATGCCATTAGATCATATAATTTTAAATGTGTAGTACAATTTCGATGCTTCAGATTGTTCAAAAATGCTTTATATTTAACAAAGTCTTCAGAGATGATGTGATATGACAAGCTGATAAGAGTTTAAAAACGAACACGTCATTTGAAGGTTTTTTTCATAACTCCCTTTTAGTGAATTTGAGAAAAAAAATCAAACCTCAAAGCAGATTGATGAATGAGGCTAGATGGGTACAATGCTAAACAAGACCCCCAGGGGGAGCATTTGGCCTTTTTCGCGTTCTTCTCAGAAGAGAAAGGGAGCCAGCGCCCGGACCCAGCCTTGAAGAATAACTGTACTCATGAGCGCCATGTTGGCATGCTGGAAACCCAAACACTCAAAACAATACTTGTAACATGGTCTGTCTGAATACTCGATTCTGATTGGGTGGCAGGTGTTGATTAATTAAAAATAACCACACAGGTAGCTCCAAGTCAGTTTTTTTACTTGTGTATCAATGCGCTCCTCCAACAATGATTGCTCCTCCCCCATTTTACCGCGCTGTGCTGCGGGGATCACTGGCTAAAACACTGCTTCAGCCCCCTTGCCCCTGGTGTACAAAATCAAAAATCCTCAATCCAGTTAATTTACCACATATGTGCTGAGAATTGTACTGGATTTGGGGATTGGGACGGATACGGCATCTCTGTGTTATGAGCTTGTCTCGAATAGAGAGGACCCAGAAGCAAGGGATACTCAGAGAGGTTTTAGTGTCCCAAAAAATCAAAAAATAACAATAAAAATAGCCACAGGTCAGGCAGACCAGAAATTTAACAGAAACTTGAACCTCTGGAACAAAAGTCACAAAAGCGCACAGAGAAAAGGTAGCGGCTTGGATGAGCCCCCTCCGTGTCCAAGCAACCACCGACCAGAACTGAGGAGAGACTGAGATCCGAGCGAGAGCGAATCCAGGAGGAACTACAGGGAATGAGAAAGGTTATTTACAGAAAGCGAAGTATACGCGTGTACGTTTCACAATCATCCGACAAAGACTGCATAGGAGCGCGGCACTAAATAGGCACAGATCATTAGCGCGCAATGGCAACAGGTGCGCGCAAAGGACAGCTGAACCACATCGATTAATTAAACAAGGAAGAGCTGGCAGAACAGAACTAATTAACACAGATAAGGCTTAACAGAAAAAATGCCACAAAACACAGGAAACCTAACACTGCCCCCCCCTTAACGAGCACCACCCGGTGTCTCAAGAGCGCAAGACGGATGATCGCGCTGAAATCTCTCAATAGAGATGGGTCAAGAATGTTGCTAGCAGGAATCCACGAACGTTCCTGGGGACCGTAACCCTCCCAATCTACAAGATATTGAAATCCCCGGCCTCTACGACGCACGTCTAATAAGCGTCTAACCTTATAAGCTGGTTCTCCTTCAATAATAACAGGAGAAGTAGGACCAGCACTGCCGGAGGAGGAAAGGAAGGGTTTGAGACAGGAGACGTGAAAAACAGGGTGGATTCGAGACAGATAACTAGGAAGGCGCAAACGAACAGCCACGGGATTGACAATCTTGGTGATAGAAAAAGGGCCAATAAACTTAGGCGCGAGCTTGCGAGAGGGGTGCTGAAGTGGCAAGTTACGGGTAGCTAGCCAAACGCGCTGACCACAAATATAGCGTGGCGCCCTGCAGCGCCGGCGGTTGCCAGATCTGCACATCTGATCCCTGGCTCTTAGTAAGGCCGCCCTCACAAGTCTTCAAGAACGGCGCGCACGGGAAATATAGCGAAGTACAGATGGGTTAGCGGCCTCCCTCTCTTGAGCGGGAAATAACGGTGGTTGGTAACCCAGGGAGGCAGCAAAAGGAGACACCCCAGTAGCGGAGGAGGGGAGAGAGTTGTGCGCGTATTCTGCCCACGATATATAATTGCACCACGTAGAGGGATACTTGGATGCAAAGCAGCGCAACATACGTCCGAGATCTTGATTGGCTCTCGTATTGGCCATTGCTCTGGGGATGAAAACCCGAGGACAGGGAAACAGAAGCGCCTAAGAGTCTACAGAATTCCTTCCAGACCTGGGAAGTAAATTGAGATCCACGATCAGAAACTATATCGGAGGGGATACCATGAAGCCTGAAAACCTGGTCGACCAGGACCCGTGCTGTTTCGAGAGAGCTAGGTAACCTGGGCAACGGAATAAAGTGCGCGGCCTTAGAAAAGCGATCTACTACAGTCAAAACGGTTGTGTTATTGTTAGAAGGAGGCAGACCAGTGATGAAATCAATCGAGAGATGAGACCAAGGTCTAGAGGGGATCTCCAAAGGATGAAGAAGCCCCGCAGGAGAAGACGTCACAGACTTGTTAGCGGCGCAGACAGAGCAAGTCTGTACAAACCTCCTGACATCAGACGGCCACCAAAAACGCTGTCGTGCGACGGACTCGGTGCCACGAGCTCCAGGGTGAGCGAACAGTCTGGACGAATGGCACCAACGGAGCACACGATCACGTAAGCGTTCAACTACGAACAGCCTCTCAGGAGGGCACCCAGACGGCGAGGAGACGGACTGGAGAGCCTCCCGAACCTCCCGTTCAATTCCCCATGAAACTCCCCCTACGATCCTAGTGTTGGGCAACACGGGTTCAGAGCCCTCAGGAACGGAACAAATCTCGTAAAGACGAGAGAGAGCGTCGGGTTTAACGTTCTTGGAACCGGGGTGAAAAGTTACAACAAAATTAAAATTATTAAAAAAAGAGACCACCTGGCCTGTCTGGCAGATAGGGTTCGGGTAGAACGGATATGGCTAAGATTCTGGTGATCAGTCCAGACCAAAAACGGAGAAGCAGTGCCCTCCAGCCAATGACGCCACTCCTTCAGTGCCAGGAGTATGGCTAAAAGCTCCCTATCCCCCACATCATAATTGCGCTCCGCGGGGGAGAGCTTATGAGAAAAGAAGGCACAGGGATGAACCTTGCCATCCTCCTCAGAGCGCTGAGACAGAACCGCCCCTATACCAGTTGCGGAAGCATCCACCTCTACAATAAACTGGCGGGAGGGATCAGGATTAATCAGAATAGGAGCGGACACGAAGAGGTGCTTTAAGTGATCAAACGCGGCCTGAGCCTCGGGACTCCAGACAAAGCGACGTTTGACAGAGGTGAGATCAGTTAACGGTAGAGCAATGCGGCCAAAATTACTGATGAAACGGCGATAGAAGTTAGCAAAACCCAGGAAGCGCTTTAGGGCTGTCCTAGATTCGGGTACCGCCCACTCTGCAACAGCACGGGTCTTCTCGGGATCCACGGAATCCCCCCTAGCGCTGATAATGTGACCTAAAAAAACTACGGACTCAGCGTGAAACTCACATTTCTCTGCCTTAATGTAGAGACGATTCTCCAGGAGCCTCTGAAGAACCAGTCTAACGTGCCGGACGTGGGTCGAATAATCTGGCGAAAAAATCAAAATGTCATCTAGGTACACAAAAACAAAGATATTTAACATGTCCCGCAGCACATCATTGATGAGCGCCTGAAACGTAGCCGGTGCGTTGCATAAACCGAAAGGTAAAACCCTATATTCAAATTGTCCGAGGGGGGTGTTAAACGCCGTCTTCCACTCGTCCCCCTCACGAATCCGAACAAGGTGATAAGCGTTGCGCAAGTCTAATTTGGTGAAGATAGTGGCGCCGCCGAGAAAATCAAAAGCAGTACTCATAACGGTCCTTTACAGTAATTTCGTTAAGCCCTCGGTAATCTACACAGGGACGCAGGGAGCCATCCTTCTTCTTAACAAAAAAAAATCCTGCGCCAGCTGGGGAAGAGGACCTGACAATTGTCCCGGCTTCGAGAGCGGTAGAAAGATAGTCCTCCAATGCCACTCTCTCAGGCTTAGAGAGTGGATAGAGGCGCCCCTTAGGAGGGCTGCAGCCAGGAAGCAATTCAATACGACAGTCATAAGGGCGATGGGGTGGTAGCGACCTCGCGTGGTCCTTACTGAAAACAGCAGCAAGATCAGCGTATTCAGCGGGAACGCCAGCTAAATCAACCACGGTGGGAACCTCGGAGACAGGAGAGGAAGGAGAGATAGCAGACAGTAGACACGAAGAATAGCAATCTAAGCCCCAGGCGGAAATAGCACTAGTCCGCCAATTAACCTGGGGGGTATGTAATT
>SRMA01024207.1:0-101172 GCA_007224835.1 Danionella cerebrum
ATTACTGAATAAAGTTCAGATTGATTTCAGGCTACTCAGATGAATATTACCCGAGATCGACAAAAACAATAAAAGATGTCCAAATTAATCGAGATGATTAACAACTGAAAAATAATTCAGATTGATTACAGGCAACTCGGGTGATTAACAATGCCCGAGATGGTTAACAAATCAATATTAACCGAGATAAGTGATAACTCGATATTAACTTAGATCGAAAATAACTCAACAATAATTTTAAACGAACACAATCTCGAAACCTGCTCGTAACGGTCTCTTAACGGACACAGGCGTTGACGTTCATCGAAAAGGATCAGATGTGCTGTATTACAACATTACAGCGCTGAGAGAACGAGTGGTTCGGGTTCAATTGCCCCAGGAGCAATCAAAATATCACAATAATAACATTTTAATGCTATTTAAACGGTCTAAAAATAATTGCTTACACATTTCATTTAAATAATAGCTACAGCGTTACAAAAATTAATTTAATGTACAACGTCTTTCTTTCAACTGTTCATTTCAATCCGTTATCATTAGATACTGAAACATAGACACTTTATAGAATAGATCATTGAATCCGGTTAAAGCTGTAGCATTACAAAAATGGTCATGTTCCATATTAATAGCCCATTTTACCCCTTAAAACTTAATTATTTTGAAGTTATATCACGTATATTATTTAAGACCAGCTACCTTGTGTTATAAACTGGCAGAATATTTTCTAGGCTGACATTAAGAAATAATGTCAGGCATTATAATTTTCAACTTTATTTCAACTGGATAGAAAATAGGAAAAATAGGGCAAAAAATGGATCCATCTTAGAATGAAATCTTACAAATCTGATCAGATTCAACGATATATGCTAAGCTAGAGTAAAAATAGCACCACCAGATATATTTGAAGAAATTAAAAATGATACTATCTAAAAGAGTTTAAGACTGAAATGCTACTGGTCTAATCATTCAATGGTCTGTGCTAAGTTAAATATGCTATCGCCAGATCTAGAGAATGAGTTAAAATGGTTAAAATTTATTCATTATATCACATCAAAATGGAAAATGAACCCAAGCCAAAAAGTGGAGCGATCTTTAGTTATTATGCTGGAATTGAATAAGGCTCTGAACACACAAAAAAAATCTTAAAATATTACTTTTTCAGGTTGAGAATGTCTCTATACAGGAAATTTGGAGTCTGAATTTAACCTGAAACATTTTTAAAATGGAGAAAATAAGCAAGACCACTCCCGACCGCCCCCAAGCTGGTCTTTATACAGGCACTGTTGTGTCAACTATTTCAGACACAAAGAAATAACAAAGCTGATAAAATGTTTAACGTTTTATGTTTAATGTAATGGTTTAACAATGTACACTGCTGCTGTTATTCAGCCCATGTAAGACACTACAAAACTTAATCTTCTCAACCCTTGTGAAACAGAATACTTTTTAAAACAGATCAAGTTGTTTCCAGAATGTACTTCTGCTTTCCCCTGTGTGAACTTCTGTTTGATGTTTGTCCTTACCTTGACCTCAACATACATAAATATGAAACTACTATCTGTTTTCTATCTTGTATAACACAGAACGTAACCAACATTTTCCTCACGCTGCCTTGTACATGAATAAAAAAGGAAGGCAGTGAGTGTTGGTGGTGGCAGCTGCGGTGGTATAGCTTGAAAGCAATCTCCGTACTTGTGCTCCCATTCTCCAACACGAGCGCTCGCTTGCTGACTTAAACTAGAATCTGAGTCTCGTCTCAAATCATTAGAGTCTTTCAGGTTGTCTCTTGGGCTGGCGAACGGAGCAGAGGGTCCTTGGACTCAACACTCATCACTTATGTGTTAAACTCAGGCCCTGTGCAACTGAGTTCAGCACTGAATGTGTGTAGGATGGAGGTGGTGCCCTGCAAGGAAAGCCAGATCCCTGGAGGCCGCAGGATATAATGAGATCCACAGAGAAGCACATATACTGTCCTCCCTTCAGAATAGAAGAGTAAAACAACCACTGGCACTTCTTGTTTCACTCTGATTACATGTTTTCTGTCTCTCTATTGCAAATGATGATTGTTTGTGCGATACAACCAAGTGCTGTTGCTGTTTTTTATTTGTTCATTCACAAGTGTTTCTACATCAGTCAGCTTCGACTGAAGTGATTATGAGCTGTTGTCAGAATGTTTGTAAGGTTTAGAGATGATTCTGCAACTGTAATATTTAGAAGTAATTAAAAAATATACATCAGAAGATTAGAATCAAGATTTTTGCCATATAATATTTTGTACATTAATTTGTACAGGGCAAAGCAAAAGTCAAAAGAAAATCTTTTCCTCTCCTTTTCGTCAAAACAAAGGAAAAGCCTATACTTCAACTTCATTTCATTATAACTTCAGATCTATATGTTGAAATGCAACCTCAACATTAAAAAGAGACTTTAATTTACACGGTGGCAGCAGAGAACCAAACCCCTGTTTGTGAGAGCAGAGCGAGATCCGAGAATGAAGCTGAACTCCTGCAGGAAAAGAGCTGTTTATGATCTTGGCAGATGGTGGTGTCTCTTTGTGACTGTCCCTCTCTCAGGAGTCTTTTCTGGCATCCTCGTATGGCAACTGGGTCCCCGGTGGATTCATAATGATGATAACTGTCATGTGTGTAAGCGAATAGTCGTTGACACCTCGGAGCAACTCAGAGCTGATGAGAGATGCATGTCTCTGAGACTTTGTCCATAGTGTACAAAAAGTCGAGTTTTTGTGGGTAATGTGTCACTGGCTGAATAAAAGCAGAAGAGAGGTGCAGTGATTTGCAACTTGAGACTCTCGGTTAAAAGGGTATTCCACATGGGAGAGGGGTGTTGCTTTCTATACATGTATGGCACTTGCTTGCCATGAACAATTTGCCATTTGCAACTCTAAAACTACACAAACCTAGCACCTATCATCTTATAGGTATAGAGAAAAGGCTAGTTGAGGACTAGATTTGTGATTTCATTCCACCTACTGTGCCAAAGTGACAGCCCAAAGGTCCTTGATTAGCAATGCCAGAATGAGTGCAGTCCCTAGGCATTTCAGCTAGGAAAATCACACTTTCTTGTTTTCCAGTGGTCTTAGATGCAAGTGAAATCACATGGTTAATATTTTTCTTGGTGTTTGTGCTTGATTGACCAGCAAACGCAAAGCTAATTATTTGGTGAAATAGCCCATTACCACTATTAGCCCAATTCACGTGGTCACCATTTTCCCCTGATGACATGGACAATGTCAATACGAGGCATGGGCTGGTATAAGATAATCTTAGATAAAAATATCACGGTTTAACGGTATTGTAATTACTGCTCTGAAATGTTAGATTTAAATACCTGGGTACAAAAATAACTCATTTTTCCCCTGTCTCTATATATCTCTAATTATATTGAAGATATCTTCAAATGAGTTTTGACTAGTCAACATAATTGGAGATATCTCAAATTCACTTTCTTACTAGGGCAATTGGAATTGAAGATATCGCTAAATGTCTTTACGCCCAGTCAAAATATATTTATTACTAGTCAGAATACATTTTTTCCTATCTTTAAATGCATTTGCGAAGTCAGGTCAGATGTTTAAATGTTAAAACGGCTTGCCATAGACTCAAACACCCCACATTGTGTCGCCGAAACAAGAAATCTGGATGGATTAATCTATTATGATGCAAAATAACTGTAAAAAAAATAAATAAAATAAAAACTACATAGAAAAACGGTTCCTTGTGACGTCACGCGGTGTCATGGTGGAGCCGCTGGGCGGCGCTGTTTCAGATTTCTCACGCGGAGCTGAGTGGGTTGTCTGATCGCGTGTGTTTATGTGTGGAGTGAGAGCCACGGTCTGCAGACAGAAGCTCCACGCTGCCTCCGTCTCTCGGCGCTGTGGAGAGAAAGCCCCGGGCACTCATGTCTGCAGCTCACGAGTAAAACCGCAATGGAGCGACGGGTAGGGAAGCCTGGCATCTTGCGTAGAGACTGTCCTGCTGCGCCCGCACAGGGCCAAAATGGCGCCGCGGAGGAGGAGTATGGATGTTCGGACGGTGCTGAAGAAGAGAAAAGGCGCAAAGCCACTCATAACATTTCACGGGCCTCGAAGCCAACCGCAGAGCTGCAGCGGCGGAGCTTCCACATTCCCCGGAAGAGCAGAGAAAAGAGAGGTGCCCCGATTCGCTTGTGTTGTGTTTCCGTTAGAAGGCGCAGACCCTGCGTTAAAGGGTGCACGGGGATCGGGTTCCCCTCGCGCCTGGAGAAACAGCGTTATGACATGAGCAGTCCGTGCTTTCACAAGTCCCGTGTTTACTTTGCACTTTCTGCGTGTTTTTTAAGAGCAGACGAGGGAGGCTAACGGTGACCGGTAGAGCTGCCCCTCCCGTGTGTCTGACTAAAACCAGTCACAGACTTACTCCTTTCTGTTTAGTAGAGGGGACTATAATATCATATTCATAACAAAATAACTAGTTTTCATTTTGTCTGGACATAAATTACAAAAAAAGCACAGCTTCTTTATATTTTGACAAAAGTATTATAAACTCCGAAATAACTAAAACTTGTTACTTTTTCATACAAATCAATAGACAGGACTCATTAGTGGGTGGTGCATTTTTTGCTTTGGGCATACACTAGTCGGTCACATGGTAACAAACAAGTGCCATCATCATATTTGTTTATTTGAACATACAAACAACTTCTCATTTATTTTTTAACTTTTTATGCATACAAACTTTTTCTTGTATTTTTCTAAAGGCAGTGATTTAGAAGCTCTACTAGGACTAGATCACTCTGGGTCTCGTCCTATTGATTTAAATATGGGCAGAATAAAAGAATAAAGCATTGGCTTTCACCACACCAATTTAGCTAAGCCTTATTCTAAAAAAAAGTCAAGCTTGAATGTGGAGGAGAATATTTTCTTCTTCTAAATGTGGAGTTGTACATTTCTTGTGATGATCAACTCCAATAAACTTTTCTTTTTCTCAAACTGTGCTAATTTAAATGCTTTTAAAGTAATTATTTGGCAGCTTTTTCTTTTAAATATATATATTTTTAACCTTTAAATTCATCTTTAATTGACATAGGTACATCATACTAGGAACTTCCTAAAAATCAGACTGCTGTTAATGCAGGTAGCAAACGTTTGCACCATAAACTGTAAAATAAAAAATATGGACGGCGTGATGTCACCTACTGCTATTTGGCTAATATGAAGTCATTTCCAAGGTGGAGTGGAGGCTGGCATTGACGAGTGCACATGCCTACACCCAACTTCCTGTCAAGGATGGAACCGTCATGCTTTCAGAGCTCCACCTTGAGTCTGGCTCTCACATAAGCCTGTTATGTACAACTTATTTTAGAATTTTAAACCAGAATTTCAGAACGGCTTTACTGAATTTGATCATTGGCAGCGTAAATGATCTTTCTCGTGACGTGATAACAGCACACAGTCAGGTCTGTTGAGTGTTGCTGGTAATCATAGCTGTCAATCACATGGTCCTGTCTAGTTTATTGAGGGGGAAATTGAACCATTGTGGACCACATTAAACAAGCTAAAAAAACTTTTGAAGTTTGTTCATTGCATAGATAACTTTAAAAAGCCTTTAAAACCGTTTGTGTAAATGCAATACTTTCTGAGGAAATAATTTTTAAAGACTTATTTAATGTATGTTCATTTATTTTCCACAAACATTCTACATAAAATCTTCTTCGTGTTTAGATGAAGACTCTTTCGCTTGTTTATCACGATATGGGATGAAGAAATCATCCAAACAGCGGCTAATATTGAAAAATACGTAACGACAGATCCATGCTTGATATCAAATCATTTGCTTCATGTTGTGCCATGACAATATCAAGAAAAGGGCTCCTAAATCTGACAGACAAGAAGATATGTTCCTCTACTCTGGTATGTTTACATGTTTTTCTAAAGGGGTACAATAAAATAAAATAATCGCAAATGTAACATTTATTCAGCAGATTTTGTGACATGAACACTTTTTTTAACCTTGGGTAACCAGAAATTGTAGAACGTTAAATTGGAATGGTTGGGCAATGTGTGCTTTACTTTCAGTTCATTTATTCATGTTCAATATATTGTCATAGATGGTGTGTTTCCTTCAGTTATTTGAATAATCAAGTGATGTGCCCTTCATTCTAAAATATCTCAGTGAATTACAAGAACAAAAATAATAATTGCAGTAAAATAATCGTCAATTTATCGAGATTTTGATTTTAGGCCAGCCGCCTAGATAGAACTATTCCCAAATTGGAACCACATCACCAGACAATGCAAACATTGTTGATTTGCAATGTCCAGGTCCATCATTCTCTTGGTCTCGTAGATTGATGTAGCTGTTGTTGGTGGCCAACCAACCGCTCGAAGCCAGAGTTTGCCATGGATCACCTTAGCACCATGGAAACAAACACATGCAAACCAGTCTGAACTCCAAACTACTGCGCGTTCTTGCAACAGGACGTGTCATGGCGCCTTCTCATAGGAAAATAGAGGTCAGGCTCATTAATAATTAAGTACTGATCAAAAGTCGTACAGGGCCAAAAAACGTCACATCCTGAGAAATAAATATTTAAACAGGAAGCCAGAAATTGCGAACAAAACATAGAAAGTTTTGCCCACAGTTAAATGTTCAACGCATGTAAATCACTGCATATATCATATTGTTTACATCCTGTGTATTGTGACCCTTTAAAGGAGCGAAAATGTGAAGTGAATAAAGCTAAAAATGGCTCACTGGCCTTTTATGAGCAGCTTTTTCCTTGAAAAAAGTTTCAGTGTTGAGTTATTGTTGTGTTTTGATGGTTGCTTTGTCTACAGCTCTGTTTCAGAACTTGTCAACTGATTCCAGAGAGTTCCCAGCCCTTCAGCAGATTCTCTGTTCCAGTTACAAGGACCTCTCCTCCATTGGAACCTTTGTCTACTCTAAACCTCGCCTTGTCTACAGTGAACCACTAGAGAAAGACGTGAGGCGTTTATTTTTACCTGGAAGCATCTGTGTGTTTATTAGCTCATTGTTAGCATTGTTGCTCATCATAGGAACAAGTGCAGTCCTCTGGTTCAGTAAGATCTTGTGCGAGCTGTGAAGAGGCTCAGAATTACTTGCTTACAGTATTGCAGAGGATTTTACAACAGATTGTGTGTAGTTCCTTAAAAAACACCGAGCCAGTCACTTTTACACACCGTATTTTACTTTCTGTGAATAACAATCACACTTTCTCTGTGACATGCAGTTCATGGAGAAGAGAAAGGAGCTGAAGCAGGATGGACGCACAGAGAAGGAGCTGACAGAAACCTTTTGCTTTCTACTTTGTGATGCTCAGAAGGTATGAGGCTTGCCTGTGTCTGTGTTTCTTGCAGTAAGCCACTGATTCTCTCTCTCTCTCTCTCTGATGCCTGTTCTCCAGGTCGCTTTGGTGTGTGAGAGAGGTCTGTCTGTTGGCAGTAGCTGGATGAACATGTTGGGGAATCCATCTAAAGGTGAAGTAACTCTTCTTGGTTTCACCTCTAACACTAGTTTACATTTGCGCACCTCACATTAACCCAAAGCCAGATGACTTCATTAATTAGTAGAGAGAGTTTTTTGAGAGGTTGTGCTGAAATGGAGAAGATGGACTCATCTTTTGGGCCAGTTTCGGCATTTTGTTTTTAAATAATTTGTGGGTATAATTCAAAAACGTCCCAATCTTTTATAGATTAGATCTCATACAAAACGGCTTGTTAACTCGTGTTTTATAATCACAGCAGTTAATCGTGAAGGAAAAGCTGAGAGTATGCTGAAAATTTGAGGCGCTGTTTACGAAAAAACCTTCTAGTTGCTAATAGAGAAGGTAATACAATAATTTTGTAGTGTCTTAGCGGAGGTGCATTGCTAACAGAGGATGGTTAGCAGCTATGAAGTACCACTGACCTGTGAAGAAGGGAAGCTATATTTTGGATAAGCAATAAGAGTTTAGTAAATTTTGTGATTGATTTAAATGAGGACACACTGTCAAAATCTGACGGTTTATTGCTTAAAGAAGAAAAGGAATGGATATATGTAGCTCATGTATCCTTTGATGAGACTGTGAGTGAGGGCAATGTGTCTATGACGGGTTAAATGATAGATTTTGTTCACCAATGCTCTCGGATGCAGTAGTATAAAACAAAGCTTCCACACATCAGCAATAGTTGGACTTGAAAGAGCAACAGTAAGTATTGATGGTGTGTACAGATCGAACATTACTCCATTCACCTATTTTTATGCATTTTGGAATATTCCATAAAAAAATGTTTTCCATATTTTTGAAAATTTTTTTTGAAAATTGCATAACTGAATAGGATAAACTTTTTATCTGATAAGAAAAATATACTATAAAATATAAACTATAATTGAAACATATTTACCAAATAAATCCCATTTGTGAATGTAGCAGTGCCTTTTTTTCTGCCGAAACTGGGACGCAATGGGGTGGCATTAATGGATTATTCTCACTCTTGCAAAGCAGCCTTTCCAAACTGTGCTTTATTTTTTATTTGTTATTCCTGTTTTAATTTGCATCTTTGAATGGAAACATGGCTATTCGCCACCATGAAGGAGGATTTTTTTTTCTAGAAAAGTGAAGCAGCTTTGACAATAACAAGAAAACCCTTTATATTACGGAATAGACACCAGAGCAGTGCTTAATTTGTAAATTTGAAGTTACTGGAACACAACAGGACTGGGGTGACGGACAGGGAGGCTGGCCCAAAATAGTTGCTGGAACACAAACAGAACGCAATGGTTCAGTGTCTAACATGCCTACTTTTAAGCAGCAGGACTTACATACATCATTTACAACATAATTTAAGACATATACACACAAAAAACCTTTAGATTACTTTCAACACAATTTATCTTAATCTTCAATATCATGTTAAATGGCCGTTTAACATGATAGACTTGAGTCTTCGTTTCTTTTAAAAAACGAAAGCAAACTTGATTGTCTTTTAGACATGTTAGCACGAAGGAGTCAGGACACTTTTTGTTTTGGCCAAATGTCGCCTAAAAATAAGTTACGTACAGGACGTAAATGACCCAGCAGCAGCCTTTTCAGACTTGCTAGTAGTGCATTTTATTTATTATTTTTTTTTACATTATACAATGCACAATAAAGAAAACACACTAACACAATAATTATTAATTATTTTATTTTATAATATTTTTATCTAATCGCTAATTTCCACATAATACGGGCCGGCCTGCCGACTGCAGGGGACAGCACCAGCCTACGACGAAGGCAGCCTGGCACACCATAGGCGAGTGCTCTGTATATTCTTGAGTCGGGGGAATGCACTGTAGTACAGTAGAGTGAAAAAGGTGGGCAGGAATTGGGCAGATAAAGACAAATGGGGTCAGATAATTACCGGATCCCAGAATAAAATTTTCCGGATCCTTGGAAGCCAGAAATTGAGAGAAAGCGGATTGCGTTCCGGCAAACGGCGGAACAAATTAAGCACTGCACCAGAGGAATACATTTGATTCAAAAGCTGATCAAGAGAGGACACCGTGTCCTGGCACAATCCCACTGGACAGGTGCCCGCACAGAGTTGAGCCAGTCAAACCAACAGAAGACTTCAAAGTTCATCATGTGGAAGTGTGCAACGTTATGCTTCATGCCATCTGAATACTAGACTGTGATTGCTCAGGGAACAAAGATGTGGGGTACAGCACACTTTTACAAAAGAATGATGGATTTGAAGTGTGTCAAATAAACTTAAGCTAGCTGTTGGTCGGCCACAGAGATCTGTTGGAGATCTACTTGAACTGGACTCAGGTGTTTGAAACCTTCACACTATAGGTCAATTAAAACTTTCAGCAGCATCCTGACCACCAAATGTGACAGGAAATGATGGTCACAAAGCGATGGATTGAGCTTTGAAGGCAAAGAACATATTAAAAATGTCCATGGCTACAGTACTCATCCGGCGTCAGGGTCCTGCGTCAGAGTGCATCATGTCAGATTAAAAAAGGTGAAAGGAGACAATGAAGGTCACACATGGAGTCAACGAGAATGGTGCTACACAAGAACGAGGTTAAGAGCAACCAAGAGATAGACATGCAGCAGCCCAGACGTCACCACTAGAGGGCAGGAGGAGACAGTCATAGTATAGTGAGAACACAGAGACACATGTTGTGATGAAGTAAGTAAGTAGGCTTTTATTTAAAGTCATTTCAACCATATACAGTGCAGTACACGGTGAAACGAAACAATGTTTCTCCAGGACCAAGGTGCCACATCAAACAACATAATAAACTTAAGAGAATTATCAGTAAACTAAGCTATCAACGTGCACTTGTGCAACATTTAGTGCAAAAGAGAAACAGACAGGACAGGACAAGACAAGGAACAAAAAAACAGTATCGCCGACCTGTACACTACAGCAGTTGTGGAAAGTAATGGATTGTCCATATGCAATCAGAATAAATAAATAAGTGTTAATAACTGTTAATAGAGACGTAGATGGCGGTGCATGCAGCTAAAGTTATGGGCGGAGCAGGAAATGCCACAAGAACATTTAAGCATCTTTTACTCCCTCTGGTGTAGCTGCCAAAGCACAAAAACTGTTTTTTTTTTTCATCTGTGGAAATCTACAAACTAAATGCATAAAAACCGTAACAGCCATGACCTTTAAAACTCAACCCAAAATTCACTTTACAAGTGTTATATTTTTTAAGAATAAAAACTGTTTCTTATTTTGTGGTGTCATAATCCATGGAAATACTGACTCGTTCATGTTCTATTTTTAATATTAATTAAATACGTTGTGTTTGCAGGTGTTTATCTGAGTCAATTTTCTGATTTACTTCAAATAAACCCATTCGAGCCCGGATCTTCTGGTGAGATCATCATATTTAAAGTTATAAAGGTACTGCAGCAGGTTACATGCTCTGAAAATTACAGTTTATGTGTCTGGATGTACTTAAGTGTGTGTGTTCTTTTGTCTTTTAGGGTCGTGTAAAGAGTGTGCATGATAGTATGGCTCGAGGAATGGATCCCACACCAAAGTTTGACAGCCATTTTGCAAAGAACTCCACGCGTGTTACATCTTTACAGTCGTTCAGGGCTTTCGAGTTTACTCAGGTAAGAAATATGCTGCTTCCATCGCTTACTCACAAATTGCCTGCAAGATGCAAAAAAATATTTCTTTTTTTTCTGCAGCAATACTTCTATGAGTACATGAACTTTGAGGTTTCCTCTAGGCCACGGCATGTGTGTCCATATGCGGTCATCTCGTATTACTACAAAGGCAAAGAAGCTTCAACGGTCATCCCCAAGCCCCTTCTCCATCAGAGGTATCTGACTGGCCTTTTATCGTCTGACCAGAAGAGAGGATTGTTTTAAAACTGTCTGTGTTTTTCAGGTCCGTCTCTCAGAGTTCAGAGACGAGTGAAGGTAGGATTCTATTTTTTTTTTATAATAGTGTGTTTATTAGCAAGAACAAGCTGGTTTTCCATTATCGTTTTAAAAAGGATTTTCTCATTTTCTGCTTTCCATTATCACTTTATGTACATCTCCACAAACCTTTATATATGTTTGTGAAACCTTCATAAATTAATTTCAGTTTTATTTGTGTGGTGTAACAGTCTCAAAGCTTATTTACATGCGCTGTATAAAACATAAGCGCCAAAACAGGGCCTCTGAGAGAGAAATATTCCTGCCTCTCTGGAAGGCTCCAGCTGACAGCATTTCATGGAGATTGCGGTCAAACCAGTAGTATTGGCGCACCATTAATGGCAGCTCACTCGACCAAGGACAATGATTGACTGCTCATTAACCACTAGATTAACTAGATTGGAAATCTGGCTGTAAGATTAATTTTACATATGTAAAGAACCAAATCACATGTAATTTACCTCTTGCATCTATAACTTGTTTTCTTTAAAAAAAAAAGTACTGTTCATTTTTTACACAGCAGCATGGATTTTCTAAATCTAAAATGTTCCTCCCCCTAGAGAAACAGTCATGTTCTGCTTGCTAGATTTTCTCATTACAACACTGTTTGTGTTTTTATTAGGATTGAAAAATCATAGCATCCCATTATAAATTTAGCATTGGCATATTTTGGTGTTTTGACTTGCTGAACATGCCTCCATTGTAGAATCAGGAGAGATTTGTGGACATGAATGTTTTTTTTTCCTTTGCATGAAATACTTATATGCATAGAAATGTTCTCCAAAGCTCTGGATTCTTAGGCGGCATTCACACCGGACTTGTTCAGTTTGATTCATTTGAACTAAAGTTTGTTTTCTCTTTGAGTTCAGTTTGTTTGGGCAGGTGAGAAAGTAACAACCAAAAATAAAAATCAAACTGAAAGCGGACTAAAAAAGTGGTCAGAGACCTGCGTGAGGAGGTGAATCCAAACAAACTCTGATCCAAACTAAAAAACAAATTTTATTTTATGTGTTTTAGACTGTAATCACTTGCGTATGGCATGATGGGTTGGCATGTCTCTATTGGGTTAACAGCGTTTATCATAAGCGATTAACACAAATGATATACAGGTCCTTCCCAAAAAACTAGCATATTGTGATAAAGTTCATTATTTTCTGGAATGTACCGTATTTTCAGCACTATAAGACACACTGCATTATAAGGGGCACGTTCAATGAATGACATTCTAAAACTTTTCCATATATATGACGCACCGCATTATAAGGCGCAACAGTAAAGGCTGGGGTTACGTTATGCATCCACTAGATGATGCTGCGCTAAACGTCAAAAATGTCAAAAACAAACAGTCACTTCCTCACCATTGATTCGTTAATGTTAAACTCTCTCGCTGCGGCTCTATTCCCGAGTTCTACTGCATGACCGATCGCCTGGAGTTTAAACTCTGCGTTGTAACAGTGTCTCTTGGTAGGAGCCATTTCAGGGTCTTTACACAAACACAAAAATGGAAATGAGACGCCGTTTCATATATCCCAGCATGCACCGCGCACTACTTCTACGGAAGAAAATGGAGTCGGCGGGTGCTTACCACAGTTGTGACACCTGCTGTAGCTCAATATTGATCCATATAGAAGGCGTTAAAAAAACGCATCGTGGACTACAGAAAATGTAAGGTTTTTAGGTGCGCCTTAGTGCGGAAGTTACGGTACTGATAAACATTACACTTTCATATATTTCAGATTCATTTACACACAACTGAAGTAGCCTTTTATTCTTTTAATATTGATTATTTTAGCATACAGCTCATGAAAACCCAAAATTCCAAAGTCTCAAAAATTTTGGATCTTCATCTCCATAAAGCTTTGCAGCAGATGGAAGCATGAAGTGCTCCAAAATCTTCTGATAGCTAGCTGCATTGACCAACACCAGCAGCTGACATGGCACCCCAGACCATCTGACTGTGGGTACTTGACACTGGACTTCAGGCATTTTGGCATTTCCCTCTCCCCAGTCTTCCTCCAGACTCTGGCACCTTGATTTCCGAATGACATGCAAATTTTGAGCAACAGTCCAGTGCTGCTTCTCTGTAGCCCAGGTCACGCGCCTCTGCCGCTCAGTGGCAGTTGTGTTAAAGTGTCGCCACAAACAAGAGAGGGTGTTGTAAACCAAAAAACATAAAAATGTATATTTTATTGTTGAAAATAAAGCAAATTATTAAAATCTTCTCCTGAGAGAGACTAATGTATAATGGTATTATCCCCCCAAAAAAGTGTTCTTGGGTATTGTGATCCTTAAAACAAATGCAAGGATTTGGCTTTTTGGGGAAAAATGGGAAAAATAAATATATTGTGCTAAGAAACAGGGTTTCTATCGAAGTCGAGCAACTCTTATAGGACTGTACAATGCAGTGTCATGCAACAGGACAAATAAATGTTTTAAGTTTTTGTTTATTTCAATATCATTTATTTCTCTGGCAGGTGATCGCAGCTACACAATGTGGCAGGGACACTTTGTGAACAGGGGAAAAGAGGTGTACCACGCCAGCATTCGGTCACAATCCCTACCCTTCCTGCCCTACAAACTGTGAGTGGCATCAACAACAGAGATCTCCTAATGAGTATAAAGCCCACCGTTTCCCCTAGGTTTAGAGGACGCAAGAAGGGGTGGGGTGTTATTATGTTATCTATTTATTGGATTGCGGTTTACAATATTATTCTTCCCTCTCCTTAAGTTCAACTGATTGAACTATAAATCACAGAATAAAAAAACTCCTTTGACACTGTACATGGTTGCGTGCTGTCATTGCTTTGATCTCACCAAGAGGAACTAGAGTGATGTAGTGGTGTGGCGTGATTTGAAACAAACCAGTTAGTGCTGGAAGTTAGTGGGAACAGAAAAGCAGATCAATAAATCTCGATGGAAAAGCAGCTTATGACTAAGTGTTTTTGTTCAATGCACTGATGAACACCGTCTTCCTCTCCAGACCAGAGAAGATTGAGATCAGCAGAGTCATGAGGCTGCAGCAGGTGAAACAGAAAGTCCCATCTTGCCTCTTCTCCTGGAACCTGTACTCAATGGGCAGCCGTGAAGGTTCAGATATCTCCTTTTCCACTCCTTCCTTTTGATTAAGATTATTTTAACCTGACTTCCTCTTAGATTGGTATAGTTTCTATTCATCTATTGTTTCTGGGTAAATATCGTATGGGTGAGAAAAAAAATTAATCGCTGGTTTTTATTGCAGTGTCTAAAGGAGGAATGTATTGCAGTCTGTTTGATGTAGAGGAGAAGGCCAAGTCTCCCAAGAGTTTGTTTACTTTGCGAAAAAATCTGGAGGAGGAAGATCTGGTGAACATCAGCTCTTGATGTATGTTTATCTGGCTCTCGACACATGAGTTGATTTCACCGTCTTTATCGCAGGTGCTGGTGAACATGCTGAAGGATGGAGCCTTTTTGTTCTTGCTGTCTCCCAATCAACTACTCAATTCAAGCAGTAAGATCTTATGATGTGAGCTTAAGATTGTAGGAAAACAATTTTTTACCATGTTTAACATCCTTTTTTTTGTACAGAGAGACACAATGGTTGGAAAGTGGCCTGTATTCAAGCTTTGTTTATTTACCATGAAAAGCGGAAACTGATAAAGTACAGTAAGTATCTGGAGACTAATTATATGGTTGCACACACGTACATTTATCCTAATGGATTTACTTGCATTTTGCTTTTGATGAAATGTTACCGTTTCAGATTCACCAGAATGGTGTATCCCAGTGGTATCAGATGCTGATTGTTCAGTCGTGCCCAAGCATGTTTCCTTCATCTCCGCTCTCCACCACTCTCTCAGCCAGGCTCGGGCTGACCCTCCGGCTGACCTCGGAGCCACCGTGGAGCTTCAGCTTTACCATTACCTCTCTAACCTCCATGAAGGCAAGCCTTTGGCAAATGTCAAGACTGGCTATGACTGCAAGCTCGACCTCAAGAAAAAACTCTTCCCTGCTCCAAGGCAGAAGGCAAACTGGGAGAGCTTTATGCGGCCCTACATCTTCAACCCGGCCGCATTTACTATGCTTCAGGAGAGGGTTGCGACGAAAGTGGAGGAGCTTCTGGTGCTGCATGCACCAGTGCTTAATAGAATCACCCCTCACGATGATCCAGGGAGGTTGACAGCACTGTTAAAAGAAGGAAGTTTAGAGACCATGGGGGAGTCCTACACCCTCAAAAGGAAAATGGACTTAGACAACCATGATGAGAGCTCTAAACGACACAGAAACCTCTCCAGTGCAGAGCTTATTGAAGGTATGGAGAAACTGTTTTGTGACATTGTGCTTAACCACGTTATTTTATTTTTGTATCAAATACGGCCAGTTATAGACTACTAAATGTTTCATTATTGAGTCTTTGTAAAGACGTAAAATTATTAATATATACTATCCCAGTATCTTACCCATTTTTTACTGGATCATCTAAAAAAAATTGCATATTGTGATAAAGTTAATTATTTTCTGTAATGTACTGATAAACATTAGACCTTCAAATATTTCAGAGCATAGCATATCATGAAAAGGTTCTTTAGCAAGAGGGTAAAACACAGAAAGAAATTTCTGAATGAATAGCCTGTTCACAGAGTGCTGTATAAAGGCACCTCAGTGGGAAGACAGTGTGGCAGAAAATGCTGCACAACGAATAGAGGTGACCGGACCCTGAAGAAGATTGTGTAGAAGGAACGATTCCAGACATTTAGTGGGAGTGGACTGAGTCTGGAGTAGAAACATCCAGAGGCACCGTGTACAGGTGTGTGCAGGAAATGGGCTCAAGTCCAGTGTCAAGTACCCACAGTCAGTGATGGTCTGGGGTGCCATGAGAGCTGCTGGTGTTGGTCCACTGTGTTTTATCAGGGTCAATGCAGCTAGCTTTCAGGAGATTTTGGAGCACTTCATGCTTCCATCTGCTGAAAAGCTTTATGGAGATGAAGATTTAATTTTTCAGCCCGACCTGGCACCTGCTCACAGTGCCAAAACCACTGGTAAATGGTTTACTGACCAATGGTATTACTGTGCTCAATTGGCCTCCCAACTCTCCTGACCTGAACCCCATAGTGAATCTGTGGGATATTGTGAAGAGAAAGTTGAGAGATAACACCTCAGCAGTGACACAGGCTGATTGTCTCCATGCCTCGCCGTATTGAAGCAGTCATTTCTGCAAAAGGATTCCCGACCAAGTATTGAGTGCTATTATTTGAAGGTTGACCTTTTTTGTATTAAAAACACTTTTCTTTTATTGGTCGGGTGAAATATGGAATTTTTTCGAGATGAGGTTTGAGGTTTTCATGAGCTGTATGCCAAATACAGCTGTATCAATACAAAAACAATAAAAGGCTTGAACTACTTCAGTTGTGTGTAAATGAATCTAAAATATATAAAAGTCTAATGTTTATCAGTACATTACAGAAAATAATTAACTTTATCACAATATGCTACTTCTTTTTAGAAGATCCTGTAAATCGCTGTCAATCCTAACATAACACATGTGGACTTTTTGGGCAAACTCCCATGACACCTCCAGCACCTTGTATAGGTTATAGAGCTGGTCTGATGTTCCAAGAGCATGACTGCCAGGCAGTGTTTCAGAGCCACAACATACAAGGACTTGAGAAATTCAGGGGAGATATCAACATCCGGTGCCTTGCCACCAAGTAGCTTGGTCAGCTTGTGTGATGGAAGAGTCCACATCTAACCCCACAGTCTCCGCTTTCTCTATGGGAAGTGTGTAAGATGGAATGAGAAGATCCTCAAAGTATTCCTTCCAGTGCCCAGTCGAGGTCAACTGCTGTCCCCATCTACTGTAAATAGCTTTGGTCAGACACTGCTTCCTCCTCCTGGGGCAGTGGATGGTTTGCCAGAATCTCTTTAAAGTTAACAGATGGCCCCCCAAACTCCTCTCAGACCACAGTTTTCCCCTCTACAACCACCCTGGATGTAGTATGCTTGACCTACCAGTACCAATCAGCTGCCTCAGCAGTCCCACGAGCCAGTTTAACTCAATAAGATTCCTTTCTCTACTTGACGCCCTCACTTACATTCAGTGGTCTGTCTAGCTTCCTCCCCTGCCATCGGAACCAGCTTAACGGCAGGTGGTGATCAGTTGGCGGCTTCGTCCCTCTCTTCTCCCGAGCGTCCAAAACATGTGGCCGGAGGTCAGATGAAACATTGACCTCTGGCCTAGGGTGTTTGGTACCACATGTACTGGTGGACACATATGTGTTCGTTATTGGAGGGGAGAGGGTAATGGAACTCAGCCATAGTCTAATCTATCTCACTTCTCTGAAGACAGTAACTATTATCCGTGAACTCAATTAAATCTTTTTCCCACCCAGTAGGTGGTCTATTACTCGCCACATCACTTTATTGCTTGAGGCGCGAGTGGGGCCATGCTGTATATTCAAATTGTAAACTTGTTCCTTTTCTTTTGTGACATTTCTCCCTGTTACTTTCCACAAAACCTGTAAAGGGAAACGATTGTCATACATCAAGTGCTCTTTCTTAATCATCAGGTGGGATTGAGAGCTCTTCATCTCACAGCAATGTTCTAAGCAGTGTTGGCCTTCAGGACACAGATCTGCGCAAAGAACAAGCTCAGGGAATTCACACAGTCATTGAGATACTGGACAGGTATGGAAAGACCAGTCTGGACACAGACCTACGCATTAAACAGGACCAGACCCCAGCACTAGGGGCCATCCAACTATTGAACCTGATTGGAGGCTCATCTGGGACTCCTGAAGACACAGGTGCCAATGACACACGAGACACTTCTAATGCAGCTCTGTTGGACAGTAGACTGCGATTTGGCCTTCCAATAAACCAGGATATTGACTTGAGGAAGAGCTTCATGGACGAGGATGTGGAGAAGAACATGAGTCTTGAGGTAGACCGTTTTCATCAGTATTTAAACTGTATTTATTTCATTTGCTATCTAATGGACAAATATGCCTTGGAATTATGGTCAAATAACACTGGTTTGAGGTTTCTGTGGCAGTTGTTTTTTTGTTAAACATGACTCTGTTTGTGATTTGCAAATTTGATTAACTTTACTCCATTAATCATTGCCTCATATGCTTTCAACATCTGCATGCACCTCGAATCCTGTGTTTTAAAGTCCTACTGTCATGGATCTTTGAAAAGTGCTCTCTCGCAATATTTTCTCTTGAACCCATATTAGGAGCACTTAAAATTGAAAGAAGTTGGATCCAAAACTTTTAATGTTCAACCTTTACTGTATAACGTGTGTTGTTTAGTTTACATACACCTATTGCAGTGTGTTTGATTAAAAGTTGTATGTCTTTCACAGATTGAGACCCCCCCCCCCCCCAATAGAACTACTTCCACTGTAGCCATAAAAAGAGCAGATGTGTTAAATCTGGCATCTGGGCTGCTTAAGCAAGTGGTTTCTGCATTGAAATAGCTACTGCAATGGCAGTGTGTGTTTTTCTGCTCATATCGATTGCTGTTTGCTCTGTTTCAGGAGGAGACTGCTGGGAGTTTAAGTAGTTTAGAGGCTTTCAGCCCCTGCTCGGACACTGGTGGACAGCAGCGTGGCATGAGCCTGCCTGAGGAAAAGTCCATCCCATGGGTTCTTATACCAATCTCAGGTACAGTCAGAGATCAATACATTCTCGTGTTCTCACATGATGTCATAGCATGCTATTTTGAGAATTTCCTCCTGGTTGTTCTGGGAAGGCTCTCCCAGGAGTAATTTTTTTTTTTTTTTTTTTTTTGCTGCAAATGGGGAATATGCAGTAGGAAGAGTCATCACGTAAATGCAAAAAAACTGCTTGTAATAAAACATTACAGTTCTATTTTTGTAAAACCATGGACTAATGCTTCAACTGTTTCTGCATTTTTGCCTCTGTATAGCATTGACTACATTTAGAACTTTAACTATTAAGAGATTTAACACTTGACTGGGACTTGCCCAATTTTGACTTTGGAGATGACTTGGACCTACACAGTCTTTACTTGGGGCTTGACTTAGACTTGATGACAGTGACATTGGCCTTGGCCTGTCTTGACTTGATTTTGGAGTTTACTCAGCCTTGATTTTGACTTGAAAAGGACTTGCTCTCTCTTGACTTGGTACACAGATTTGATGACTGTTATGTTGGATTTGACTTGGTCTTGACCCATTTTCATGAAAATTACTTTAGACTTGTTCTATTATGACTTGGGATTTGACCTGATGATTGACTTTGGATTTGAGTGGGTCTTTCTCAACTTGACTCCAGTTTGACAACGGTGACCCTAAACTTGACTGGTTGACTGGGACTTGCTCCACATTAACTTGGGATTTGACTCAGTCTTGATGATGACAACTTCAGACTTGATAGTGACTTCCTCCATCTTTACTTCTGGCTAGATTTGTTCTTAATGACATCAGACTTGGTTTGGTGTTGAATTGGTCTTGCCCTGTTTTCCCTTGGAATGTGATTGGACTTGATGACAAGGACTTTGGACCTGCACTATTATAACTTGGGACTTGACCAAGACTTGATGGCAGAGATATTGGACATGACTTGGACTTGTAGTGACTTGAAAGCAGTTTTTGATACAGAAAGTTATTGACTTGCGTATCAGGGAAACAATCAGCCCTTTAATAACAGCTGTTCTGTATGCAACAGAAAGGTTCAGAGACGATCTGTTTGGGTTTTATAGCAAGCAAGGACCATCACTAATACCTTTATGATCTTTGACACCAACTAGCTCAAGCACAGTTTGTCTTCTGGAATGAACAGACACAAATGCTCATTGTAAAATGTGAAATGGTTTGAGGGTCTGTTTTGCTACTACCTTTTTTTTTTTGCTTAGAATGTATTTTAAAATATTATTAATGCAAATTCTATTGTATTGCAAGATATAATGCTTCATGCAATTAATGTTTTCAGATTTTTTTCCCCCAAGTTTCTTCAGAACTTTATAATGTATTTGGTTTATTTTTGTTTGTGTTTGTCAAATCTGTGCTTAGGTCTGAAAACCGAGAGATATTCTCAAAGGGAGATTGAGCATCCGGAAGACCCACGCTTCCTTCAGAACCCAACAGCGTCGATGCACACTGCACAAGATTTTAAAGAACACTCACCCATATATTATCCTGACAGCAGTAACATGCTCTTTGAACCAGATTTGATGTCCACTGCTATGCAGGTGAACCAAGAGCCTGTAACTCCTGCACCAGTGCCTAACCCTTCTGCCGCAGAACATGCCACAGAGGCATACACTTCAGCTGCATACCAATCTCCTGCGCTAAACACTTTTGCTGGGTATCTAGCTTCTGTGGTCAAAACTTTCGCTGCAGACCAGGCCCCTGTAGCAAATACTTCCACTGCAGACCAGGCCCCTGTAGCAAATACTTCCACTGCAGGCCAGGCCTCTGTGGCAAACATTTATCCTTCAAAACAGCCCCCTTTGGTGAACCCTTTTGCTGCAGACCAGGCTCATGTGGAGAACACCTCTGTTGCATACCAGACCCCAGTGGAGCAAACTTTTGCTGAAGACCAGACTCCTGTGGTGAATGAGTTTGCTGCAAACCAGACCCTAGTCGCACAAACCTTTGATGCAGACCAGACTCCTGTAGCGAATGAGTTTGCTGCAGACCAAACCCTGTTGGCACAAACTTTTGCTGACATCCGGACCCCGGTGGTACGAACCTTTGCTGCAGACCAGACTCCTGTGGCACACACCTTTGCTGAAGACCAGACTCCTGTGGCAAATGAATTTGCTGCAGACCAGACTCCGGTGGCACACATCTATGCTGAGAACCAGATTCCTGTGGCGAATGAGTTTGCTGCAGACCAGACCCCAAGTACGAACATTTGTACTGGAGACCTGGCCCCCGTAAATACTTCAGCAGGACAGGCATCACCAGCAAGCACGTCTGCTGGAGATCAGGCTCCAAAGCTGAGCACTTCTGATACAGAACAGGCTCCAGCACCAAGCAGCATTGACCACCTCATTGGTGAGCTGATCTCGAGCTTCTCCAGTGAGTTGGAACAGCTGTTGAGGAACAAAAACATTCCATATTCATTTAGCGATCAGAGCTCTTGTCAAGCACTACAGACTCCATTTGCAGCACTTTCTGACTATGTCTCCAACTTTAATACTCCACTTCCTGTTGGGAACTACATAAACTCTTTGCATGACAAACTGATGATGTTCATGGACTCGCACTATGCAGCTCAAGATATTGTGTCTTCCTGTTCAGTGACAGAAGATACCTGTGATGTTCCTCATACACCCCCCAGCTTAGACCGGTGTGCTTCAACCAATGAATTGGACAAACTGGAAGGGATGACCCCTTGCTCCACTATGAGTTCTCCCCCAGCCCCAGTAGAAGAACTGCAGAACGGATCGAATCTTCTGTGTACTGACGAGCAAACACTTTCCCAAGATATTAATAAATCAGAGCTGGACTCTGAGATCCTAAAGGCAAATAAAGCAAGCTTAGACAGGGATATTTCTCAAGGCTCACCTGGGACAAGTGGCAGTATGGGTCCAGACACAGTGGATGATGTAGGGGTGCAGATGGCACATTGTTCCTCTGTGGAGCACGCTCACTCTACTATTAGCAGCATCATTGATCAGCTGCATCCTGAGATGATCACTAACTTGGTGGAGATCCTCAAGGGAGTTCATAGAAATTCTTTTTTCTACATCCATTCCCTGGACGAGGAGGAGCATGGACTCTGCTGCGGAATCAAGGTGAGCAAATTTGTTCCTCTCTTTTGCATAATTTCTGATTTCTCTCTTGAGTTCAAGCTGTGTAATTATCACAATCAGTGATGCACGTGGAATCGGGGCACCCACTGCGAGAGCGGGGGAACATTTGCTCAAAAATGTTAATAGTTGTATTAATAATACATTTTCTATTGTTGTATGCATATATCTGTATGTATGTTATATTTTTAAATTAGGTATAAAGCTGTATACAAGCTGTAATCAGCTTCTTATTAACTCTTTAATGAACGGTTTGAGGTTCCATTTCTCATTTTCTCTTATGGATGTGTTCAAAAAATCTTTACATCATTATAGTAAGTATTATTGACTGTCAGAATCCAAAAAGTAAGAATGTTTTACAGTAGCATTTAAAAATTAATAAACGAATAGCGCATTGATTAAAATTGTATTGGGCTCATTTTCAGGTTTTGACTGTCAAAAACTTTTTTAAATCATTAAAGTCAGTATTATTGAATCCAAATAATCGCAATATTTTACAGTATCATTTTTGAGTTATTCCATCTTGAACTTGCCTTTAAAAAAAAAAAGAAAAAAAAAGAGGCAAATCTTTGCTCTTTAATGAACTTTACTTAGAGCACATATCAAACTCAAGGCCCGCGGGCCAGATGAGGCCCGCCATGTAATCTAATGTGGCCCGCGAGAGCTTAAAAGTTTTGAGTGTCTTAAAAAAAAAAAAAAAAAAACTAGATTTCCCACAATGCCTTATGCGGTAGCCGCAACTGCAGAGCTGCTGTTTCTCACACATTGAACATAAGACTCTCGCATTTCAGTGATCTCTCGCACCACACCTCAAGATTTCTCACGCTAAAATAAATTTCAAGATGTGAAATGGGCACAGCTAATAGTTTATCTGTGATCTGTTTCTTGAGCCTGATGATAAAAGATGATGATCGATATGCATCGTCTTCAGTCTGTGAGGGTTTTTTTTCACTAAACAAATGACAAAAATGCTATTTTTCTTTATTCACTTGGACAGTTTGATCATTCATTAATGGAGTTATGTGGGTTTTCATAAGCTGACAAAAATCTAAAGGATTTATATTAGAACAAGCATACAATTGTTTCTATGTAACTGAATTGTCACTTGAATAAGTTATAAATAATAAGTTATATAACATTAAGGAGTAGTTACATTCATTTTACATTACATTCGATTACATTGTTTTACATTTATAAGTTACATCTGGGCCTTTGAGGACAGCCATTATGCTAATGTGGCCCTCTGTGAAAATGAGTTTGACACCCCTGACTTAAAACAATTTTTTCATTCTGGTTACCGTAATATTTAAAAAAAAGTTTCCAGCACTTCATTCAAAAATTTGTAAATTTAGGTACAGGGCTTATAAGAACAAGTAAAAAGCCAATGTAACAGAATAAAATGTTAAAATAGAAGATACAAAATATATCCATGAAATTGGAAGAAATGTATTGTATTAATGTGTTTTAACAATTATATCCATAAACGTTTTTCCTGCTCATTAAATTAAATCATGAGCTATGGAAATTAATGACTATACAACCGAAACTGCTGGAAAGGCAAATCTTAATTTTGACACAAAATTACGTGTGCCATATGTGACAAAATTATGATCCTTTTCTCCCGCACATTTAATATGAAAAGCAGAAAAGTGGTTGCCTTTTCCTCATATTCTGCTACTTAGGTTATGTGCAGGTGAGGTACAGATTCATGACTAGGACCCAGTGTGAGCTAAATCTAGTAAAAATGTAGTCATTAAAAATGCACCCAAACATGTACTGTTCTCCTGACAACCAACCCTGAGCGCATAATCCAGTGGGCATCTCTTGAGACAGATAAAGCTGTGAGGAGCCTTAAAACTGGGTGAGGAACGGCCAAACTCTACTCCCAAGGTAAAGTTGATAGACAGTTTTGTGACATAGTAAGATGGAGAACAGCAACAAGACACAGGGTAGTTATATGGCATCAACAAGGTCTCTACCAGACAAAGCTTGAATAGCACATCTTGGAAACCCAGTCTACTTTGAAATGTCTTTTGAAGAAGCACAGAATTTCCAGAATATAGTGGAACCCAGGTCTGGCCAGACTTCTCTGGACAGTAGATGGAAGATTCTTCAAAGAACAGTTGCGGCCAAAAAAAAAACATTCCTTTAAAAAACATACCATCAGGAAGATGTACGATTGAAATTCATTCTGCGACAAGACAATGAACCCAAACATAAAGCCAAAGCCATTGTTTACTAAACAGTGTAAAGTGGAACAAGAAGCACTGGATGTGATAGCTTGCCCTCCAAAGAACAAAACATTAAATATTCCATTTTTTTTCACACCTGCAAAGACGTTTCACAGTCTTATTGAAGAAGTTTAAGTGGAAAAGTATGTGTTTTGACTTTTGCAACAGGAATATTTGAAAGGCCTTGGAAATTTGGAGTGCAACCCTCATAGTTTTCTTGAAAAAGGCACTACTCAAGAGAAACTGCTGGTCATCATTCAGAATAGGGACATCGCCTCACAGATTCACAAGGTAAGGAATACACCAGGACAGTGTCCTCAAAAGATTGACTACCGCTCTCCCTCAAGCAATGTGTTCTTGATGTTGATGTCCTCTCTCAGATACCTTCTCTAGTTTCCTTGAAGAAGCATCCGACCGTGAGCTTTGCTGGTGTGGACAGCCTGAGTGACATTCAGAACCACACCTACAATGAACTCTTCCAATCAGGAGGTTTTATTGTCTCTGACGAACATGCTCTAAATCCAGCTATCCTCACAGCAGGTAAACAACTGGCCAGACGTTTTTAGAATCCAAAGATTCAGATCATGAAAGTAAGGTTTCTTCTCTTGTTTTCAGGGAGACTTCAAGATATCCTTCAGCTCATTGAGAAGCTCAATTCTCCTGAGCATCCTTGGAGGTGGAGGGTACACTTCAAATTTCACAAGAAACTTAGAGAGCACAGCAGGTCCATTACAAAATGATCACTTCTCACACGTTTCTGTGGAAATCCTGTAAAGCTCATGGTTTTTGACGGCGATGCTCCTTCTCGTTTCTAGGGTCAAAACTGATTCTATGAAACTCTATGAGATCCTCTCCAGATATGAGCGGAGACATATTGTGGAGATCCTGTCATACCATGATTGCGACAATCCATCTCGTCGAGCACCAGACCTGAATTGCCTCGTGGATTTGCAAGCAAGATTCGTGAAACAGCGGCACCTTATATTTCTAACAGGTGATCCAAGAGCTTGCTATTACAATCAAAGTGTCTGCAAGGGGCACAGACAACACTCTGCCTGGCTTGTGCTACCTTAGATTCCTCACATTGTACTCCAATACAGTTGAACTAATGACATTGTGAAAGCACTAGCTTAAGTGAGTATCCGATGACGGTCAATACGAATTGAAGCCAGGGCAGTTTAGCTCACCTAGTATCCGCTAGCTCAGCTGCCAGAACATGTCTGAGTGCCCAATCATAACAAGGCTGGCATAATAAATTAGGCTCTACACACAGATTTGATTTGAAATTCTTACGAGTCATCGTATGGCTTCTCAGCAGGGTGCTCATCTCTGGGTCGAGGACATATTAATGCAATTACACTTCCTAAAATACACAACCGCCAGTCCGCGCCAATCTTGATCCACATTTTTGTAATCTTGATGGCATTTGTCAAACAGCTCTCTGCATGTGGGCTTTTCGTGCAGGTGTCAAGCACTTGCAAAGACAGAAGCGAGGTGCAGGAAACTTGCAGGAAATTTAATTGGAATCAAACAAAAAGCAATATTCCAGCCTATGTAGAGAGCAAGGATACTGGGCTGGTGTGCTCCTTATTTCTGGAAACCGCGCAGAATTCACGGGAGAATCATCTTGAAATGTGGCGTAGCACAGTAATAGACTGGACAGGACAGGAAACAAAATGAGCTTGATGAAGAATTATAAGCACCGCTGGAAAGGAGGGAAAATGAGATAGGCAGCAGGTGAGGGAGCACAGCAAACGGGGACATAATGATCAGCAAATGAAGGGGAAGGGAAAACACACACTGTCACACATAGAAAAAAAGAAATGACAAAAAATTGCGAACCACAGAACCCGACAGAAAATACCCATCAAGCTCATTCAGCGTTACGGTTATAAAAAAAAAGTAAGGGGTTAGGTTTTAAAAGTACAATGAGGGGTTATAAATTGGTAAAAAAATACACATCAAATAATTATGGTGCAGCAACTTTGCAAATATTCCCCTTATGCAGTTGATCCTGAAACGCATGTGATATACGAGATAATACTGTTGACAATTCTTTCATCTTCTTACCTGCTTGTTCCCTAACAGGGTCACAGGGATAGTGCACTTCCATGCTGGCCAAACTGTAGACAATATTTGCCAAATGCAAAACCATTTCACTGAGGACAGAGCAGATAATAAACTTAAAATAGAGGTGGATTAGTGATTGTCAAATCAGAAAAGTGGAACGTCTTGAACTGATCATAATTTGTTTACCACAGGTAAAGAGTAATGCAGTGATTTTAGTTAATAGTTGTTTGATAAATAAACTCAACTGTTCACTGCTAGCACTGAGTGGTAATACAGTTTCATTAACATCAGCTTGGTTTAGCCACAGACTAAATAAAAGTAAAGAAATACCTAGAACTTTGAATTTTCGTTAAATCTACTGGGACCCAACTCAGTATATACAGTAGATAAAAATAATGTAAATAATAAATCCCAAAATGCAAAGTGAATGTAAAAAAAAAAAAGAAATCAAATCAATTTCATGGCATTTCTACCCATTACCTTCAAACAAACCAGCCTCTGGTCTTCTCGCTATTTTGTTAGAGTATAGGGAGAAGAATGGTTTGTGCTGACCCTTCCTTAAAGCTATATTTATTACATTTCTTCCACAGGTTTCCAGTTTGAGATGTTTCCGCAATACTCAAGCAGTGGCTTCGTTGTTGCTAATGTTGAGGACATACAGTTTCTAATAAGCAGCTTAGCCAGTGGAGAAAATGTGGACCTCGTGCCAGCAGCAGAGAATTGCCCCATTCCTGGTCCAGCATCATGTAAGTCACTGATGTACAAACAATCTGCCAGCAACTAAATAGTTTTAGTATGTTAACTCATGGAATCCCAATGAGACTGAAGAAGCTTTACAATTCATCAAAGAAGAAAACTCAGGTGACTGAAGCGAGAGGCTTGTTGATAGCCAGGGTCCTGTACATAAATATTTAATGCGAAACTGGATTGTAACATTTTAAGAATTTTCAAAAAGGACTTGACTATCAATGTTTTCGTATGAGGTTGGCCATCAGGATATGGCATCAGTTGTGAAGACTTGGACATATTTGACTTGGACATTGAAGAACAATTTGAAACTGAAAAAATGTATTTCATTTTATATTGGTTTTATATAATGAGCATTTCTCATTTTACTGACCTGTAGATTTTTTTTCTACTGAAAATCGGTTATAAATTGTGTAAATATATCATTGCTTTGGTTCAAGTTCACAAGGGAACACACTAAATTCCAAAATATATTTTGTTAATATATCCCTATGTTTATGCTGGAATTCTGTTTGTAATGGGCTGTCTCTTAGTCATTAGATACATTTCATCACAAAATGGTTATTTTTGTGAAGATCTGTAGCTGACCGCACTGAACTGTAAAAAGTTTTGTTATGTTTTAATGTACAAAAGTAAATATTTATTATTATTAAATATTTAAGGACTCATGAATTGAGAAACCAAAAACTGCTTGTGTTGTGTTAAGACCACATGAAACGATAATGACCAAATGAAGATGGTTTAAATTTATATTAAAAATGGCTTTTATTGTTCATCAGCTCCAGGTAAAATATGTGTGAAGAGTACTGTCTTATGATGTAGGAAGTCATAATTTGCATTGCCTTCATCTCTAACATCTAACCACACCCTTTTTCATGTCACATGCTTATGGACAAAAAACAAACCAAAAAAAAACTGTTGAGACAATGCTGGGATCTGCTTCTAAAGATAACTATAAGGATTTTTTGCATGTTCAACTGATTTGTGGAAGTCTTCAGGCGTTTACCAACTTCTTTTTACTGCAGACAATTTTACGCGTAATTGAACATCTCTGTAGTTGATTAGGAAATGATTCAACATTTTCTGTGAGGTACTACATTGCTGTGTCGGTTGTTCACACGGAGTTTACGTGTGCATTTATCGATTCTACAATTTACAAAACCCTGGAAAATATTAAGTAAGTTCAAATTTCAATCCACGGACCGTTTAGAGTCTAAAGATGATACCCAAAGTTGTGACTTAAGTTCTAGCTCAGTTAATAAGGCTTTCTGTAAATTAGGCCTAATGTGCTATATGGAACAGACCACCACTACTCTAAAATCCAGGGATTGGAACATTCATGAGATCAACTCTTCTTTGCTCTAGATCTTTTTTTGCACCAATTGACCAAAAAAGCACAAGGCATAGCTCCAGAAACAAAACTTTTAAAACCAGCAATGAAACTCTGGCCTATATTGACAATATAGTCATTCTCATTGATGTGTCCTGAATAGGAATTAAATGAACACTAAAAGTATTTTATAATATTTCATGCTTCTACTCTCTCAGTTTCAAAGCAAATAGACCATGTTAATTTACACCATTTAGGTGAAATTGGGGTTAAATTTTTGTTTTTTAAATGGTACACCTCACAATATCGCACATCAATAGCACTCTTCAACAAACACTGATCTAGAGAACAGGTCTCCATAGCTTTATAGTCCAGCTAAAGAACAGTTCTCAGAACAAGTTGACGGTCCAGTGATCAAACACTCCTGAGAACAGATCAGGTCTATCGAAAAGCTACTCATCACTTTAGAGAACAGCTTCAGCTTCACTGCTCTATAACCCAATGATCAGAACAAATTGAGAGTGTAGTCAAGCACCGAACAGATCTCTGCTTCTCTATTGTCCAGTCGTTACACAATACTGAGTATAGATGGGGAGTTTAGTGAATGATTGCACAGTGCCCGAGAGAAGAAAAAAATTATATTTACTGCTCAAGCTATGAGAGATGGATTACCATTTGGAACAGATTCCCCCTGCTTTAAATTTGGAAAGTCATGAAAATAGCAAGTGAATGGTTGACGCTTGGAATACTCTTCAGTTATCAATAGTTTAATAACCATTGAAGGGACATGGCTCCACCTTCCGTGTATAATGGTTATTGTATGGTCTAGGACAACCTCTGATCTAAAATCCTGAAAATGTAATAATTTCTTGGAAGGGTAGTCATTGCCGCTCCAAAGAACAAGAGGTTGTTTTTCAGGCATTACATGGGGTCATTGTGATGCCTTTGTTGCGCAAAGTTATTAATTTTCTTGGACATTTTAGCCCAGGAAATTTGAGCTTTTGGTGGGGTCTTGTTGCATGATCCGGTTGTAAAAGTCAATTTATTGAAATGATCATCATAAGTAGCTCTGGTCAAATCAAATTCAACAATCTACGCTAAAAGTTTGTATTTGCCTTCAATATTTCCTTTGTTTTTAATACCGTTGGATCACAGTTCGTGAGGTCTATTTTGGCACACGGTCCATGGAATTGTTTAGGTTTTGTAGCTGATCAGGAATAAAGGTTTGCTTTTTTTGAGCAGTTATGTGACATTGTTGCATGTTCAAGTTCTGATCTGTGATTGCATTCAATATTTTTCTTGTGCCTGTAGTGGGAGAGGATAACATGTCTTTGGACTCCGACCAGGACCAGGAATTTTCTATAATTACAAGTGAGCCTATCCATGATACAGAAATGCAGCCATCGGTTGTGACTGACTTCCAGGAATCAGTTGAGTCTGATTTGAAGCCTTTGCTTGAGACAGATTCTGAGCCATCTCTTTGGAAGCAATCAGTTCAGACTGACTGGCAGCCATCTGTGGAGACAGAGTTGCACACTCAGGACACAGCAGCCACTGAGATGGATCATCATGAAATGGAAGCCACTGAGACGGAACATCATGAAATGGAAGCCACTGAGACGCATAGTGAATTAGACTTTAAAGCTCTCAGTGAAGCTATATGTCAGTTCAAGGCTTCCAAGATACTTGCAAAAACGGCGGCTGCTGAAACTTTGCACACTACCTTTCCAGTCGACACTAAACAGAGTTTCCTCGGTCATTCTGAGATGCTCAATACCTTTTCTCAGATTTCTTCAGACAAGGGTACTCCGGTTTCATGTACCCCAGATGAAATGCAGTCTACTGTTACTCCTGTGACCTGTGCTTCAGTCAATGTGGCAGAGTCTTCTGATGCACCTGCTGTTGAAGTTGCTGAAGTGGTTAGGGAGGAAAAAACACCTCCTAGCATCGTACCAGCCACTTTTACAACAGATAGCAAACTAAATATGGTGAAAACATTGGATAACTCTGTCTCCATGGAAACTGAATCCATTACTACAAATCCTGTGGCTAAAGAAACAAGTGGCCTTAAAAAAACAGATGGTAGCACTTTGGAGAATCCCCCAGTGAATTCAGGGAAAGACCCTCCTACCACCACAATTCCAGCCAAAGTTAAAAGAGGAAACCGAACGTTCTCCTCTAGAACCAACAAGTCTCAGTTTGGGGCGATGAATGTTTATCCATTACAGCAAGCCATTATGCAAAATACAGCTTCCATGGCTCTGAACCAACCTAGATTTTTGCCTCACAATGGCACTAATGGACTCAAGCACCCCTTTCTGAACTGTATGTTCCCCAACAACCTTGCAGCTGTTGGACATCCAATCTTGAGGGGCTTCTTACCAGCTCAAAACATGCAGATGTCATGGAACAATGCAGCTGGCCATTGGGGTAATGTTTATGGCATGAACATACAGCAGACATACCGTTCTCCCTACAATCAGAACTGGCCTGGACGTCCTCCATTCCAAGGAAACACTAATCATCCCAACCCCAGAGGACTTGGAGGCTGGTGAGCTGAAGTACAGAAGTCTTGGTTAGTTTTGTATATTTGAAGGAAACATGTTCAGCTTTTCAAGTCAAGGCACATTGAAAAGAAAGCTAGTTCATTTCGATGTTTATCAGAGAACTTATATTTTGTAACTTTGTAACTGTTGGTTCTATTGAAAGTGTTCTTTTGTGGAAAGTCTTGGTTTTAATATTATTTTTATAAAGTTGGTATACTTCATTAAACAACTTTAAAACACAATACTCCTGATTGAATTTCGGTGACCAATTTTATTATTTAATTTACATAATTAACAGTCAAGCAAGCAGGTCTGATTCAGACCAGTCTGAAAGTTGAAAAATATTTTCCAGCTTGAATCTCCTGAACAGGCTTCAAACTGGTTTCCAGCTCTCTTTGCCGTTGAAGTAGGCCCTGAAAGAAAGGATGGTAAAGTATTAGGATTTTGTAACAAAATGAGCAAAGTTCTTTTGCGTTTAAAACTCCATCTGCATGTTCCTCAAGCTTAGAGTTTTGATAGACACTGACTGATTGGTTCTTTTCAAAGATTAAAAACTGCGAAGAGAGTTACAGCTTCATAAATGATATATTAGGCAGCCAGATCAATCTGACCATCCAATCCCCTAGCTGAGCCTAATCTAGCCCAACATACCTTACTCTAGACCTGATATGTCAGAAACCATGCTCAAACCGTTTTCAGATACCTGTCTCAGCTGCGAGAGACCTTTGAGTATGGCCTGTTGCCTTTCAGTAGTCAGCTTCAGGCCCTCTGGGTCTGGCTGGAGCAGAGAAGTTGTCTGTCTGATGTTGTTGACTGCAGCTGGAAACAATCAAAAAATGGCCCTGGATCAGTGCTTCATTACTCTAGCAGCGTCAGACCTGGTTCTTGAGCTTGGTTCATCATCTCAAGCATTCTGAAGTGTTGAAAAAGGCCTTTGTCTTCATTGATCAAGTTTAAATCTACCATATTCTGTTTTTGATAAGTTGGCACATGCACATATTTGCTACCTTTCTGGAAAAGGGAAGAGAAGACTGGACTAGAACAATATAAACTGTATCCATCATATTCAGCAAGCAGTTTCTTCAGAAATATTCAATTCTGTGCAAAGGTTTGGGCAGGTTTGGAAAATACTGAAGAAAAGATTTCATACAAATGATTTGTTTTTCTATTATTAACAAAATTCAAAGCTATACAACAAAAGAAAGCGTTAATTATTTCAGGGAAACTTTCTCAATCAGGGATTATGTAAGATTTTGATCAGTTCTAAAGAAAAATGGTAGCAGGTGCTTTGGACAGAGGAGTTTTAAATATTTGTCTGTAGCAGAAGGCAGTTTGTTCATCACAATTCACAACAATTATGAGTCTCTGCCGGCAACAGTGAAAGATGGAGGAAGTCCCTTGGACATTAGGTAAGGGGAGTTGGAGGTTTGGTCAAGATTCTGAGAAATACAGCCAGACAATTCACTTCTCAATGTATTTTAAATATAATGATTTTCAAAAATAAGGGGAAACCTGACAAATGGGTAAATCAGCTTTAAAGGGTAAAAAGCAAAAGTTTGTTTACCTGTCCCAACTCCGCAGGACGAGGCTCTTGAAAGTGGAGCCAGGGCATCTGTGTGGTAAACCTCATCTTTGCTCACATGATCTGGTACCAGGGGCTGTGGTGATCCCTCAAACTGTTGAGCAGACTGATGGACATGGTTCTGTAATGCAGGAACAGGAGGAGACTTCCTTCTGCTGGAAACAAAGTCTTTGATTAAGTTTTTCATCACAAGTAGTAATAATCCTTTACAAAAATACATTTAAAGATCATCAACTAATGGCCTACATTACATGTCTGATGTGGGTGAATGGAACGGGGCTTAAAAGACTTTTTTAAAACTTAAATAATTTAATTATGACTCAAGACCAGGTAAAAAAGGGCAAACAAGAAATACATGAATTTTAAAACAACCGCGCTCATATGGTAAGTGCCTAAGACTTACATTTTAGTACAGCTGCCGGATGCCTTTTGGAGATGATTTACAGCCTGAAGAAAACAAAAGCTGCATCAGTGCATCATCACAGGAACTGAGCACTTCGTCTTCTTGCCCGTTTCTTTCCTTTTGGGGTCAAGGGGGGCTGCTGGTGCACTTCTAGAGCTCGGTTATCACTGTGCAACCCGGAGCACAACCAACACATGGCAAACAGAACTTCACTTGAAGATGCTATTTTAAACATTTTTAGATACGCTTATTATCCATATTAACTTCTAGAGCTCGGTTATCACTGTGCAACCCGGAGCACAACCAACACATGGCAAACAGAACTTCACTTGAAGATGCTATTTTAAACATTTTTAGATACGCTTATTATCCGTATTAACGGTATCTTAACCAGTTGTATGCGTACTAAATGACACAGTGGCCATTGATCTTTACCTGTACAGACATGTAAAGGAACTAGGCATAGTAGTTAAAGAGTACCAGGATCAACCAGTACTTGAGCTGTTAAGGCCTCTACACATTGACACAAATATTCGTTCTGAAGTATCGTGCGACAACAGAAAAAAAAAAGTTTCAGAGTGCCCTATCGGATCCGACCAATGAAAGCTGCTCGATGGCATTCATCTCACATTTTCATAGCGGTTTTGTTCAGGAAACAGGAAAGAAATTTTTGTCAAACAGCTTCCGGTGATCAGCCACCAACAGTAAAACCCCCCTCGACATCCAGGATTGTTTTTCTATGTGTACTTTGATTTCTTCTCTGTCGTCATTGTCTTCTTTCCTGTTTCCCCGTTTGCCGACGCTAGCATCTGTTGTACCGCAAACACCATCTTCAGTCAGGGAGTGTCATTGCATTAATATTTACCTCAGAAGAAGAGCACCCTGCTGAGAGGCCATCCGGAGATCTTAATTCGGATCAGTGTATAGAGGCCTTTAGCCTGGATTCTAGCATACAAATCAACAAGCCTGTTCAGAAAGTAAAATGGTACCTGTTGTGGAGATGTTTTTTTGAGCCGTTGTGGTTGAACGATTGGATCATTGACAGGAAATGGTGGGGTAGGTGCATTTCTTTGTGCCATTGCCATGAGCTCCATCTGCCTCTGCCTCCTGCTCTCCTGACGGAATCTCTGGAGTGCTTCAGGATACCTTGCTGATGCTGGAACGAATGCTTTCCTGGGCTTTTGTGTGTTCCACTCAGGCTTTCGTTCAGATTTCTGTTTTCTTGTGGTTCGTGCATAAGCCTCATAATGCTCTGTTCCACTGTGTATCAGTTTTCTGGCACGGTTCAGTTCTGATTCTTTCAATTCAGCAGAATGAGATTTCCAGTCTTTTGGGGGAGCCGTGTCTGTCCCTCCAGCCCCTCTAACAGAATCAGACGCATTTCCAAGCTGAAGAAAATTATCTGTGGGGTGAAAACCAACAGCTTTCTTTAGATACGCAGGAACTGACTAAATCCTGTGCATGTTAAAGTTAATCCACAACTGAGCTAGAATGTTTAAGAAGTGGATCAAAATGGACCAGAATAACAATGTTGCCCACCTCATCGCAATCAACAAGTATAGCCTGAAGAAGCTTTCAAGACCTGAAACCAATTTGCTCAACCCTTGAAACAAAACCATAGATGCTGAATCAAGAAATTAATGTATGCATCCCTTCAGGTCAATGATTACGTACCACTTCCCAGGACAGATGACTGAGCATTAACATCCTGAATGTTAGCATGTACAGATACATAAAGTATTTGCTGCATTTCATAAGAACCAGGAAGAAGGGACTGTAGAATGCTTGACTAGAGTCAACTAGATCGATCATCCCACATGCACTGCCAATACAAAGCCCTCTGAAGCTCCCATAGCCACCTCAAACCCAATCTTGTAAACAAAATGCAGTATTTATAGCCTTAGGGAGTTTTCACAGTGCACAATGACCAATATACACCAAAAGTGGCCACCTAGATTATTAAACGAATAGGTACAAGTGTCTTATTGGATAATTGCTTTGTGGGCAATTACCTTTCAGTTGTCAACAAGTTATTGAAGAAAGAAGATTTAGGAAGAAATGTGGCCAGAAAAAAATCCTGAATGATAGTTGATCAGGGCAGAGTTCATAGTGAAAGTAAGAGCATTTCCATATGCACAATGTGAAAGAAACTTAAGGGATTGGGAATGAACAGCTGTTAAACCTTAAGAAACACTACAAGAGTCTAACCAGCTTCAGTTAGCTGGAGAGCATAAAGACTGGACTCTGGATCAATAGAAATAGGTCATGTGGTCTGATGTGTTCCAGAATGAGAATCCCAACTGAGAATCTTTGGGCGGTGGTCAGACTCTACCATCATCAGTGGAAGATCATGGTGAAAAATGTGAGGTCACAGAAGTTTATCAAAACAATGCTATATCAAATGTGTGCAATAAAGTTAAAGGTGGTCCTTTGAAGTATTAGAGTTCGTAAAATATTTTTTTGATGGCAACTACTAGTCACATATGATCTATAGCAGGGGAAATTTTTCAATCCGAGGGTCAGTTATTCTTTAGGTCAGTGTTTTAAGGCCGTTGTTAAAAGCCCATCCGAAATAGGCCAGTCATGAGCTTTTCTCTTCAGAAAGTGATCAATTTTCCAGTGGACTAACAGTTAACGCATCTGACTGAACTAATTTATATCTGATGTCATGACGAGATTGGTCTATTGATATTTTAATCTAAAGTGAAATGCCAGTAATTATTTATGTAATCGTTAAGTGTTTTTGATCCTGTGTAATAATTGGGGGGGGGGGAATAGTCAGTAAAAAAGATGGCATGCCACAGACCACTGGTTGAGAATCGCTGATCTATAGTAAAGTAATCATTCATTTTCCTGCCGCTTCCATCGCAGAGTATAGTAATGTATAGTATGAAATATTAAGTAGAAGAAATTGCTATTGTGTGCAAATGGTATCCTGAAAATGTGTGAACACACCGACAATTAAATGTTTTTGAATTCAGAAAACGCTTAATTGGTTTTAAAGATCAAACCTGTTTGAACAGCAGTGTCTCTTCTTGGTTCCAGTCTCTGACTCTGGCCCATTTCAAAGATTTCTGTGGTTGCAGGCGAATCATCACTGCCGAGGCCTAAACAAACATCATTTATATCAACAATTTGCCTCTACAGACAAGAAGAAATGCCATTTCCCTTACCCCCGAGGACTCCATTCATGCTCTGCAAGAGTTTAGACACATCATGACCTTTCTTGGCCAGGTCTCTGATTCTCTGGAGGTGTTTGTCTTTAAAGGCTTCCTCTTCTGCTTTCTGAATGCTCTGATACAGCTGCTCGGTTTTACGAGAAATCACTTCCTGGAAAAGATATTACTGGTTGTACAAATCATTTGGAGAACGATGTTGAACTTTTCTCCTTCTGTGAATCAAAACTAAACATGTCACGGTTTACACATGATGAGGACTATGAAACTGAGGATTATTCGGTTGCATGCTTTATGAGGTCACCAAGCAGACCTAGAATGACCAAGTCTAAACCAAGCTGATTCTGAAGGTCAGTGACTAACCCATACCAAACTGTTGTAGCTCCTGGACCAAGCATACACAAAGCAGTTCCTAGTGGGCATTTTTGTTCCAACTCTGTTCAACACAAAATGAATCCATCTTCAAACAAGCCCAAAGAACCTTAATTAATGAAGGATGCACCTAAACTGTGCAGGGTTGTGGCCTTAAAGGAACATCACTATCCTAGACAACAGCAGCTCCATGTTGGGTAGCGAAGGACCGAATAGCAGGTAACAAAAATGCATCAAACATTTCACTTTATGGTCCAACAGAAAAACCAGAAAGAATGTTTACCTCAGTGAATGGACTCGCATTAATTCGACCATCCTGGACACCGAGTCAAGCAAGTAATGAACTGATTTGTGAATGTACATTTCATATTTGGTACCGCGATATTGGACTTGTGCATGTGTGTGAGAAAAGGTCACCTCTCTGTGCTTCTGTTGCTCTGTGTCCTTTCTAAACTGCTGATGGAGTTGTTCTCGTTCGCGCTCAATCCTCTGCTCCTCTTCCAGCTCCTGTGCTCTTCGAGAGGCCTCATCTTTTTCCTTCTGATGTCTGCGCTGCTCTACCTGCTCTTCAATGGCTTGCTGAGGTCACATAAAATCAGAAAGCACATGTTTCGAAAAGAAAAGGGGTTGTCTCGTAGTTCTAGGATTAATTGGGATGCTGTTTGCTCCATTTTACAACTAATAAAGCAAAAATGTTAATACATAATTAAAATTTGTATACAATTATACATTTGCCCTCAACTTGTTTGATATAACAGCAATGGCTTTTTGTGTTATTAATATTTTTACTTGTATTTGTGAGCTACTTTCTACCAAGTCTGGAATAGCTCAATGAAATACAGTAGTATGTTGAAGATAATAACTTTTGTTGGGACAAAGCTGTGGAAATATGTTTGGGTAGAGTCTAGGTTTCAATGGAAGGGCCTCACCATCTGCTGATCAAGAGCAACAGCGAATTATGTCTCAGCCGTGAGAGAAAATGCATCCAAATAAACTTTAAAAATTGACTAGTAACTCTATGAGTTTGACCATTATAAGTTGCCAATATTTCTGGCTTTCATGCCTCATTTGTATAGTAATGAAAAGAATATTGCATAATGGATGGAAAGAGGGATGCGCATACATTTAGAAAATGTGCTTAAAAAAACTATACGCCCAACTGAGTTGGATAAACTTTTTATCTGATGCACATAAAAAAAGCATTTACACATTTCTTGATGGAAACGCATTTACCAAATAAATCCCAATGTAATGCAACAGCAATGCATTTTTCTGTCAGAACTGGGACGCGATGGGGTAGCACTAATGGACTAACCAACAGACTGATTTCATTGGAAAGCATCTGTAATGTTTTTGCGGTCTTTCTAAAATTCCTTAACCAAAGTCTGTCATCAAACTGGTTCGGGATCATCGCCTACCAGAACTGTCTTAACTGTCTGAAATGGCTGTGTTCCCAAAGAGGAGACTCCCGCCTTTAAAAGCAAAATCACATGACTGCGCATATTTTGTTTCGTCCACACGTTCTAAGATGCAAGTAAGTTGTTATATATGCAAAAAAGGCATTCTCCAAACGCAACAACTTTAATTTTTCTTGCTAATTGGTGGCAATTTATCAGGAAGTGACGATTTTGTTTTCTTGGACTCGTTGAATTGAAGTGGTGGTTTATTCTCAAATATTTTATGCAATATTCCATTTTTGTGCATAAATTTAATTAACATTTTTGGATGGAAAGATGGGTAATGACGCAATGGACATGATTGTAGCAAGCAGCTAGGTCTATAGTCACCAAGAACACATTTGATAATTAGATCTAGGGTCAACAACGGCATCTTCAACCGATTCAAAAAGTTGCCACCTGCTTAACAACACATAGCAGATGTTCTTATCATAGAAACGCTATGTCATCACAACACTGGTTGCTCATGCGTTTAGGGAAAGTTAAAGAACTTTTGTTTTAAAGCTTTAAATTAGCCAACTTCAACCCCAAGATACTTACCCGAACTCTTAAAGTGGTATCAATACGAGAGATCTCTTTGCTCAGAAGCCCAGCGTCTCCTGTTTGTTTTAAGGGTTCGATTACAAGAAATTTGTACACTAAATCTTCAATAGAACCCAACCAATACATTAATGGGCCGACCATTTCTTTGTGGACAAATGCCCAACATCAGTAGAATCCTTTCTGTTGCAGGGGACCTTTAATTATTTGGTTTCACTATTAAATCCCTGTGTGGTGAGAGGCTGAAACCTGGTGCTCCAGCTGTTTGAGACGACGACGTTCTCGCTCCTCAATCTGAGCAGGGTCCAAAAGGGCTGTCATTGTGCGAAGAAAGCTAAAAAACAAAACAAAACACATCAATGACAACTTTATTCTTAAATATCTGAGTGTTATACCAATAAAAACTGAAAGAGATACCGGTACTTCATTTCACACATTTGCAAAATAACTGTGCCCTTACAATGACAATAGAATTTATTTTGATATACATCAGTACCAGCAGAAATAAGAATATTAATTAGAATATTTTTTGGGGAAAAAAAAAAAATCTTTGTAAATGTGAGGTCTGAAAAAAAATTGTTAACATTATCATTGTCCTAATTATAAACATTTAAATATACACTTAATAAATGCAATAAATGGCCTCGACCCACTGATCTCACTGAAAGGCCACAGTTCTACCCACTGCTCAACCATGCCGCCAGCCTCTAAATTATATAAATCAAAATAATTTGGAGCATCTTTTACATCAAATCTAAATATAAATAAATGGAGTCATATATTGACTATGTACTGTATTAGAAACATATTTATATCTGTTTGTTTGAGAACAGGAAGTTACAAGATCTTGAAAGAGACACATCTATCTCTCAGGCTTTTATATATCTAGACAATGTATTTCAAACTACTTCAAAGGAGATCATGTGACTGACCTGGACCTCTGTTTGATTCCCTGAGTGCTGTCACTGTTGGCCTGTTCACAGACATTGGTGGAGTTTGCCGTGGAAGCAGGGTGACGTTGAGACAAGCTGCTGTTGGTGTCAGGAAGCCCCCGCTCAGTCCGAGCCGCATGGAGAGAGTCAAAATGAGATGTCCAGCACTCCATGTCCTCAGTCTGAAGAGGGAAGATCCAGTTCAGATTGTAACTCACAACTAAGTCACGATTATTCCCATAATCCATTGCTTTTGGTGATTATATAGTCGACTAATCCACATTTCTTTCTTAGAAGAACAATACAATATAAATAGATAACATTATAGTATTCTGTGGATATTATAACAATAAAAAAAAGAATTATTCTAATATGACTAATGAGCTTAAAAACTAGTTTGTCTTGTGAGCGTCATGCTCTAACAGCAAACATTCTTGACGTGAGGCGTTTAATTGATATTAATATATGTTTTCAGTTGTCAAAAAGTTTTAATTTTTTATATTGTTCAGCACTTTTGTCAACTGTTTAACATGCTTTAGAATACATTTTACTTACACTTATGCACTTTTGAATTCAATCAACTTTGGAAAATATACACAATGATTAGTTGAAAAGTTTGTAGCACTCAAATAGCTCTTGTGATATAAAAACTTGCGTGTCACTTTTTGCACATTATTCAGTGTGAAATACTCCGAAGCTTTTGATGTCCTCTACCTGAGACTTTTATTCACACTTGTTGATGATTCACTGCAGTATGTTACGATCATTGACCTTTTTCCTAAACCGGAAAAGGGTGTGCCAACTAAACGACAACGGGATTCATCAATTTTTCCACACCTCATATCATCTCCACACCAGTTTTACCACAAGGGTTCTGAACCTCAAGCCTTTCTGTTAACCTTCTGATGAATCTCAAATGTTGGATATTGACCTGTCTGTCGAGTTCCCTGTCGTGTTGCCGCCGTAATTTTGTCTCCTCTATTTGCAGGTTGAGTTCCTGTAACCACCGCCTCTGCTGTTCTGCTCTCTGGGCATGAAAGATCTCCTCCACAGGAGCTGCATCCTATAGACATCCAGACATACATCTGCCCATTAATCAATCAATGACAGAGTTATTGAAAAGCTACATAGAGAATGTCCCACCCAGTCCCACTTCAGAAGCTATTTCTAAAACGATACCAAACGAGCACAAGACCTCCCATTAGCTCTGGGGGAGTTGTGAAACGCCTCTACAACCAAAATTAAGAACACCATCATCAAACATATGCAAAGTAACACAGTACTGGAGCATTACCCCCACTCTGAAGGCAGAAAGCATAGCTGCAGGAAGCTCTCGTTGAGTCTGTGCTGGAACTCTCTGCTTCTGATTTTCTCTTCCTTCAGTAGTCTGTTCGCTCGATCTGCCCTGCAACGAGATACAACCGCAGACGCCTCATTCCATCTGTACTTGCCAAACACTGCATGAAACAGCTACTCAGCATTTGCAGCTATTCTGCTAATACTTTTGTTTACTGTAATTGTTCCATTTTTGGTTCTTCCCACAGCATTTTGAAACAGAAGTGGCTTGAACAAAAACGTCACTGTTTTAAAATTGCAATTATTATAGAGGTGACAAAGTTTGGGGGGGGGGGGGGTTGTATTAAAATGCCATATAGTGGATGGTGTACTAGACATGTACGCATGGTTGCGCAGGGAGAAGCGAGTTTGAAGCCTTCATCAGTTCCCAGCCCTCTCTCTACCCAGTTCTCTTCCCATTGTTCCTACGGTCCTGTCTGTTAAAATAAATCAAAGAACTTTATTGTAACTGCAGTTAGAATTAATGTTTTGTGGCTCTCTGCACATTTTTGAGGGTTTAAACATGCTCGAAATGTCACCAAAGAACTGGTGAAAGCTTACGCTTGACTGGGGTTTCGAAAAGTGATTGTTGAGAAATGGCTTTATAGCGCCGGATGTCCTACAGTTGTCATACGTAAATGAAATTCAGCAAACACGTGTAGGGTACTAAGACTTAAATACAAGTAATGTGGATCACGTTTCCAAATCAACAGGAAGTCAGCTATTTTGCCAAAACCTTTTAAAATGGACACACAGATTATTCAATTAACCTCACCGCATCTTTTTGGGATTGTGGGGGAAACCGGAGTACCTGGAGGAAACCCACGCAAGCACAGGGAGAACATGCAAACTCACAAGTTTCGAACCCACTGCACCACTGTGCCACCCACTCCTCGTAGAAATGTCATCTGTTCAGCTCACTCACAGGTATTTTGTCATTTTAAATTAAAAATTTAATTTGCCTGTGTTGTTAAGTCATTTTGACAATTATTTCGAATACATATCCTAAACAAGGATAGGTCGAAGTGCGTTTTTCAAACAAACTAGCACAGATGGTACAGGAGGTGTGATAGCCCTTTGATCGCTGCCTGCAGCTTTAATTTATTCTATAACTGTGGTTAAAAGTATAAGATAAACAACAGCATGACACAATAAGTTCTCATAAAATGTTTATTCTCTTACCGAGTCAGAGGAGTCTTTCAAGCGCACTTCACAAGACTCTGAAGCTGCTCTGTTTTTCACATTAGCTTTCTGTTGCTTCTTCAGTGCCATCTGCTCATCTGGAAGTCATGAAGTCATTATTTGCGTTTGGCTCATTTATCCTACCCCAAAATAGGACGGGTCATGTGATTGACAGCAATATAGAAGAGAGCTGACTGGTTGCTGTCATTACGTCATGAGAAAGATCATTTACGCTTTCAACGATCAAATTCAGAAAAAAAATTCTCTAATTCTTGCTTATTTTAACAAAATTAGTTGTATATCACATGTAACAGGCTGCATGTGAGCCAGACTCCTGGTGGAGCTCTGAAACCTCCTAATAAGGAAGTCACTTGTGCGCATGGGCCCCCTCTCTCTGACTGTAATGGCTGTGCTCAAATCGTGCTTGTTATGGCAGGGGGCGGAGTCACTTTTTTTTTTTTTAGCCAGTGATTTTCACCCTTTAAAATTTAGGTTATACAGTTATTCATCTGATGTTGGCTGGCATGTAGTTTTTGACATTTACAGTGAGCCAGTACTTAAGCATCATCCAGATTGCAAAGCTAAGAATGTGTCAGAGTAAAAGGCACCAGTACCCAGTTCTTTTCTCCATTGTGCTTTTTTATCTTCCAGCTTGCCTCGCTCTCGTTCCCTTTCTCCAAATGTACTAAAAAAGTCAAACTGCTGCTCAGCAGGGAGAGACCTAGAGCAACATAAAGACAGAGAGACAGGCTCAACTCATCAATCTCAGCTCTTGTTCACCAAGAAATTAAAACTCGAACACAGACTGTGGCAGAGCAGACCCCCTTCTCTTCCTAATCTGCACCCCTTACCCTTTATCTCTTGAAATGAATGCGTTAGGGTTGTTAAAATGTGGAGTGAGTATGTTCATGATATTATTGTACAATAATCTCAGGAATTAATGTAAAAGTATCACATAATGTAAATCTGGGCGATGTTTTGGAAGAATTTTATCTTTGTACCCAAAAGGGAATCCGCTGCAAACTTTATGCACTTCGTCTGCCTCTACTACCACACTGTTTCTGTTTTCCAAGTTATGGCTGGTGATCAGGTTGTCAGGGATCTGACTAATTAAGCAGGCCACATAAAGATAAAGGGACTAGCCCTAGGTTTACCTTGTTTGATTCACCCTGCCACACTGGGCACGCCTCTTTTGGGGTAGTACCGTGTTACTTCCCTGTCTAGCTCCCCTGGTAAATTGGAATTTCTAGAGTGTTTTAATACATTTAAACATCTAAAACATGCGCCCTAGGCTAATTAAATATACTTAAACTTTTTAACTCAATTTAAATGATTTTCTAAAACATTATTCATTATTAATAAATAATTAAAATACTGTTTGACTGTGGCCATTGCAGAAAAACTAACCATTCTGTACCACAAAACATGCTCGTACTACAACTAATATATAAGACTCCCCCTTCTGTGATAGTGCTTTGAAGCATTTACATTAAATCCCTATTCAAAAACATTTTACTTGATTTCCAGCAACAAGAGCAAAAGTTATTGGGTTCTCTAGACAGGAGATAAAGTTATAGAAAAGTTTAGTGCAATTTTGCTGGTATTTTTTTGTGCAAGCCCCATATTAGTCATTCCCTAGATGAAGGTGGGAACATTCGATAGTGACTAAGGCACAAACCACTAGAAACAGAGCAAAAAAGGACTCAAATCCACTTTTAGAAATCTCTTCCTTTTTACTACCCCTGAATTCAACTGACGAACCACATCCCCAACTACCAACTGGAAAGCTTAGTTTCAATGATCACCAGATCACAAGAGCAGGACGCCTTCAACAGCAAAGCTTAAAATAAAAAGGTCAATTTAGGAGAGGATGGTTAATCAATTACTGTATATGCGTTATGAATATTTATCTCATCATAATGAAAGGTTTTCTTACTCTTTGTGCCTGTATTCCTCTGTTTCTTTCTTGCTATTGCACTCGTTGTGGATGAACTCTTCAGATGCTGTTGTTTGTTCAGGACCAGTTTCCTCTGAGGGAACTACAAACAAGATCAAATAAGAATGCTTCTCTAGGTTCTAGAATAGACGAAGCTCATTGTAGGGCTCACCTGATCTACTGTTGATGGAGCTCAGGATTTGTTGAAATTGCTCCTGGGTCAAACACACAACGTTCTCTCTCACTGGTTCCATCTTCGTGCTCTCTGGCTGGACCTTGCTTTTAGAGTAAGTCCTTTTTGGTTTGTCTGAGATGTTCTGTTCATGAGAGATAATGGCCGGAGAGGTTTTGCTTTTTTGTCCGTGCTCTGTTTTATGAGAAAGTTCTGGTTTCGAGTTCAGTGTTATTTTTCTTGAGAGAATCTGTGGGATCAAACGCAGCAACAAACTCAATCAGTCCAGTTCAAATCGATTCCAACCCATCAGACAAATTTCTTCCACTCTTTAAAGATTTCTTACCCCACAGGATCCCTTCTTTTTAGAAGCATTGGGTTCAGAGCCTGCACATAGGACAATGAACACAGCAAGAGGATGGGATTAATCAATACACCCCTTTCCCTCGCCAGAGTTCATTTAAACACTGCAAGTCAGATTTATACTGAGGGAAACAAGTATTTGACTCCCCGCTGATTTGGTCATTTGCCAAAGACAAAATGATACATTCAGATAATGATTGGAAGATTTTTCTTTTAAGGTCACTAACTTTGCATTCTTTAAATTCACAAACCTAAACAAACCATTGTTTATATACCTGAATACACTTTAAAGAGTAAAACAGTATTGTGTGTAAACTGTTTATGTGCTGTCAGGTAGTGACCTAGTACACAGAACAGAGTTTCGAATGGGAAGTTGGATTCAAAGTCACACATTAGTCAAAACATGACGGTGAATAAATAATAATTACTATAAAACTATAAAAAAAAATCAGGAAGGATATTCTTACCATATTTAGCAAGTACAAGCCTAGGCTTGCCATTATCCAGATCAAACAGCAGACCATCCCTGCAAAACATTTATGACTCACAGTAAATAAGCCTTTTAACAAACGTCTAGTTAAAAAAATCATGATCACTTTGAATTAATAAAATCCATAAAATAGCTTAAACTGGTTTGTGTATCAGGTATCAATATACCATAGAACTAACTAACACTGTTGTAAACGCCAACTTGTTTTAGGTAAATTGCAGTATTTAAACAACGTTTAATCATTAAAAACCAATGTAGAATTTGCATTACAGGTTGAAAAAAACAGCTTAAACCGCCATGAAGTGTATTTAGATCACACTAACCCCAGATCCATCACGTTTAAGCCTTTAGTGTGCTGGTGTTTGTTATGGCCTCAGTCTCTGCAATCTACTTGTCCGTTGCTGCTCGCGACCGCTAAGCGCGAGTCTGATTGGCTGTTAGAGCTTCTCTTCTTCTACGTCTCAGCGGTATGACGTCAAAAAGCACAAAGTTCGCGAGCACCTCTATAGGTGAAACGTAGAAGCGCGAATGCGCTCCAGATAAGCGTTTTTTATTCACGTACTGTATTTTAAATGCAATTTAAAAAAAGGTTTTCCTTCTTTTTTGACACAAAGGTTTTAACATTTATTCCATTTACATTAATTGAAACATCAAGTATTAGTAAGTCATGTGAATAAGCAGGTTTTAAAGTTAAAAATCAAACTGGCTAGAGAAAGCCTGCTTTTTACAGTTAACTGATTTGAGAAAGATTTAATCAGTTTAAAGACCGAAACAGATTAAAGTTGGACCGCAACTTGGACTTTTCTGATCTTATTTTCCCGGACAGTGTGGAGAACACACTGTAGTTAGCAGCAGTGTTCTTTCCAGTCCTGGTCATCGCCTGTCAATTGTATGGACATCATTATTTAGGACAGACAGCAAGGCAGTATTGCTGTACATCATCCGTCAAGGGGTGATACTCTCATAATGTTTGTTCTCCACGGTTGCTGTCAAAGAAGACTATGGTCCCTGAAAGCCATTAATATCCCAGTGGTGAGAAAATGGCAGACACAGAATCTATGCTGGATTTTCAGGCCTTGAGTCTACCCTTAGTTAGCACCTGCATGGAGGGACCTGCCTAGTTGGTCACTTGGAATATACGTAGGAGTGGACGACTGAAAGGAAACGTATAGATTACTTGTGTAACCCCCGTTCCTTGAAGAAGGGACGGGAGACATGTGGAGACACACGGCCTCGAACTCAGAGTAGCCTCATTAGTTATGCACAAATGTGATTTGACAACACACAGGAAAAAAGACATGGGTCTCACATCTTGGCATGCCAGAAAACAAAGAACTCATACTTCTCTCTTCTTTTGGAGAAAGTGCTCCCCCTTGAACCAAGAACTTAAACAAAGATAGAAACATGTCCAAGATTGCCAGGGGAGCACAATGCCTTCCTGACAGGAGTGCATGTGTCAATAATTTGGTTTCCCCTACAAGCCAAAACAACATGCTTCAGGTTTATTGGTTTATCTAAATTCATCTAAAGAGTGAATGTGCTAACGTGACCCTGTGATGGCAATCTGCCCGAGGTGTTCCTTACCACATATGTGTGCTTTGGAACCCAGTGATCATGATGGAATGAATGAAAAAAAAAAAACTTATAGGTTTGCTCTAACTTTTTAAAGGCAGAATAAGCAAAAAGTGATCCACGTGTATATTAGGGATACAACAATAAATTGTGACTCAATACAAATACAACAATATATTGATAAACCTGGCTCAGATTTAGTCACTTATTCGTGATGTGCAAAAGTATAGCATTCCCTTCAAAGTAAGTATTGGCGCTTTGATGAGTAACATTGATCTGGAAGTTCATCAGCCATCAAGAGCAATGCAGAGATCCTTTTGGGAATCCGGAACATTCACAAATTAATTCACAGATAATCAGAGCAGGATAAGGTAAAGGCAGTTAAAAAAAGAGAGATGGTAGGTGCAGAGGTTTCTGAGAGACACTGCAAGGTGATCCAGGAACAATAAGTGGAACCAGGCACAAGGAGTCTGGTGAGTCTGGCACCATTTTAGGAGGTGCAGGAAGGAGTCTTTTAAAGGGTTGAGGACGAATGAATGATAGCTGTTATTGGTTGATGGCATCTTGTCTTGGAGTTCAGCAGAAGTGGTGATTGCGGGTAGATTGTGTCTGCAGAACAAACATTAGTTGTCAGTTATGATCATCACAAATTTTAAAAGAAACGAACACTTGAAATTATTAAAACACATTACAAAAGTTTTTTATTTGTCTTTGGGCTTCCAGATAATGTCCATTGGGCCTTTGCTTACCCCCAATAGTTGTTACAACCATCAATCTAGCTTGGTACACAACTGTTGCCAAAGTTCAGAAGTGATGGAAACTTATCAAGCCTTCACTCAGGACTTTCAGTCTCCAAACATCTAAATTTCCATCTTTCTGTCCAGCTAACTTCACACTCCAACCGCAACTAATGTGGTGTATGACAGTGTGTTTAACATCCAACTGAGGAAAGTGGGATTTCAGTCAGTATTCCATTAATTCATGTTTTACAGAATGGAGAGGGTAGATGGGGCAGAAGTAGCAAATGACCACTATCATGGACTCAGAACTGTCAGTGTGTGATGATGCCATTTCGGTATATCTTTCAGATCCCTGATACTTCTCCATGTGTTTAAGCGATAAAAAGCTTAAAATGCAATAACATCAGTTGACATTGTACGTTATAGCATTCGCAAACAATCTATTAATCGTTTTGGAGAGAGAGGCCACCAAACTGTCTTTTAGAATCAGCTTAAAGAATGAAGTTATTTTTTTTCAGAAGCTAGATCTGTTTGTGGGGTTAGCATAGCATCCAAGCACAGACACACAGACACACGGACATGGAGTTACAGCTTTAGTCGATAAATTAGCCCAGCAAAGGTCTCAGTGTCGACTTTAGATATCGGTGTATTATTCTGAAATACAGCGGAGCTTTGGACCGAGTGGTTAAATGATACAAATCCGTTTCGTTGGTCGCATTGGAACAGGTTAGCCGACGTGCTAACACGAAGGACACGGTGGATTTTCAAAATATGAACAAAATAGTATCATATTTAGTGAATAATTTCAACCTAGGTAGAGACTTACAGTCGACGTGAAAGAAGAAAGACGCATCTATTTAAGTGGACTGTACGAGAGAAGGATTTGACATCAGGTATGTGCATATATACAATGACCTTTTCTCTAATAAACGTAACGTTATCTTTTTTTAAAGGATTATAGAACGGCGTTGATTGTAATAACATATTTATTAAATTCGGGCACCTGAACAACATTTAACTTCTTTATAAAATAGCATGTTTATTTATTACGTAATTATTGTTTTCCTGGATGACATGCGCTCATTCTAACGTTCTAACGGAATTGTCTTGGAAACAGTGCAACAAAATTGTATATTTTTAACATCTTTGGTTTGTAGGAAATCTAATCCCTTTTTATTTCCTTAATTTTCAACAACTGAAATGAACTGGAGCGCATTTGTAATTGACGTTATTAGTCATAACAGGATATATTTGTATGATAATAAAAACAAGGTGATTTTTTTTAATTTATTCGCCCCTCTTAATTTTTTTTAAATTCGACCTCTGTTGTCTTCTTCCACAATATGTATATCTCTTTTTTTTGTCCTAGCAACTTTAGATTTGTGTAGTATTATTTCAGTGTCGTTTATTTGTTGTTTACTTTCTTTCGTAATTCACGAATCATGGAATGATTAAAAGACATATTGATATGACTTGAGTTTTATATATTCATTTTGTGGTATTTTGTGACTACATGTTGACAACTCATCAGTGCTATATGCCAGTTCTTAAAAAGCACCTCAGATGAATATAAATGTTTCTGGGTGTTTTAACAAGAGGCATGTAACAAAAAAAAATGTCACGGCGTGACCCTACTGCTTATGGAGGATTTTCCACCACAAACTGTACCCTTTAGCAGAAATTTATTAATTCTAACAACATACTAAGTCAGGCCAAGGGGATCCTTTTCTCAGATTGGAAAGAAAAAAAATACATATTTTAATTGTTGATGGTTGTTGGTAGTGGCCCTGAATATTAAACGGCCATTTATGCCATCAATAATGAGCACGCTTAAGAATAATGCATAAAAATAGCAGCGAGCATTTTTCAAACAACCACCCAGCGAATCTTGTGGGGTGTTCCTCATCCTTCCTTGACAATGAATGGATGTTAATGTGTCATTATTGAGCGGGTGAACTCAACAAATTCTCTTTCAGTTTATATTTTTATGAAACGTGATTACAAGAATTTTAATCTATAATTTTTATTAATGGGCGGCACAGTGGCGCAGGGTGTAGCACTGTGGGCCTCCAGTTAGAAGGTTGGTTCGAATTTTGCCGGTGACCTTCCCGAAAGGAGTTTGCATATTCTTCTCATGCTTGCGTGGGTTTCCTCCGGGTACTCCGGTTTCCCACCACAATCCCCAACACATGCTTAGGTTAATTGAATAATCTAAATTCCCCTTAGGTGTGAATGTGTGAATGGATGTTGCCCTGCGATGGACTGGTAACCTGTCCAGGGTGTACCCTATGCTTCTCGCCTAATGTGCTCTGGAAATCTCCCTGCGACCCAGAAACCAGGGATGCCACAACACTAAGGTACGCCGTCCTTACTTACAAGCTACATTTTTTTGGTTCGTAATTTGAATAACTGCCATAAGTTATTATTATCATGACATATTACATAATTATTATTTCAAAACTTATTACAGCGAGAGACTCTGAATCAGCCAAACCCAACTAATTCAGGGAGACACATAATAAATATATTGTTTATTTTGTTTCTATAAAGCGTACATTTTTGAGGACATGTATTGGTGTTTGATGTAGCAAAATACAGTGAGTTCTACAAAAAAAAAAAAAAAATTTAATCTCTTCATGGTCAAAAACTGAGGTTATGTACAGAAACCATAAGCTTTGTGGACTATTGCATCTCTATTTACACCCCTAAATTGAACCATGGTGAGCAGAACTAAGCTGCGCTATATCATTACTAAAATCCAGAGAAATAAAGACAGGTGTATGTACAAAACCAGCTGGTAATTGTCAAAATATTTTCAGGGGTTTTTGTTATTTCTTAAACCCGTAGTTGGTGGATGGTGCTTAAGACATGTGTCACATAAGACATATACATGAGGTTTGAATTCATTGTCATTTCCCATCCTTCTCCCTCTCGACCAGTTTTCATCATGTCAATTACTGTCCTGTCTGTTCAAAATAAAGGCAAAATAATAATAATAATAATAATAATAAAAAAAGCACCACTAATTAAATTTCAGAACTGCTTTATGAACATTGGTTGGTATAAAGCAGGTTTTAAAAAGATGTTGATGCTGATAGTTGGATCTATACCGACTGTGATAAGCAATTAAAGTTTTTTTTTAAATCTTTAAAATCTCCCAGCACGAATTACAATGACGATAACGTCTCAGAACATTTTCAGTTAATTACAAACTCTAAAAACATTAATTTTATAGACTTCAGTGTTTGTGTTTGTGTCTGTCTCACACAATCCACACGGTGCAAATTCTCTCCTATGAAATCTTGTTAGTCAGATGCAGCTTTGACTTTCCGGACGTGGTGATTGTTGATGTGGTGTTTCCATGGTTTTGCTAATGATATGATTGGTGGTAGTTCTTCCCACTCATCCGGCCCTTCATCAACCCTGCAGTGTCATGGTCTTTTGGTGGAATTATACAGTAAGAGGGGATTTTGAGGTTACAATGTTGTCTCATTTTCTGACCCAGCGTGACCTTGGGCGACAGGTATTGATGCTGCAGACACACAGACTCCTGGTAGACATCGTCTTTCACAGTCAGATTTAGTAACGGTGAAATAAATGTGAGGATGTGGTCTCCATGCAAGCCTCTTGTCTGGTGTTCACTCATTTGGCCACTTCTATAACCAAAGTGAAGAAAAAGTCTGTAGTCTGATCTGAGGCATGTAGTACTGGTGCAGATGTGATGGCTACAAACCATGTCCATGGTTTAAATGATGTTTGCAGGTTGCACCTTCTTGGTCAGATCAGTCAGAGTCTGGATTTCTTCAAGAATCTGCATATGACGCACATGTAAAGAATAGTTTTTGTTTCGTGTTAATCACTACATAGTTGAACTTTTGTGACACCTATGTAGTTACACAATTAACTTTCAAGTTTAATATATTTGTATAAAAGCTTTATAAATAAACTTGGAGTTATTCAATCCCAGTGGTGAGATTTAGGTTTCCCCAAACCCAGCTGCAAAGTGTAAACTTTAATCAAAGAACTTGAGTGTTTTTGATCCTCATATTGTCCTGAGCTTAGTGATGGTCTTTCTAGGCTTTGATGGCTAAAATTAAAATGAACCCCTGGCTAAAATTAACCCAGCATTCAGTCAGCAGTCAGTGAACTGCTCTTATCTATCAGTCTTTGCCGACAAACACCCAGACCGTCATTCAAAGAAGCTTATAAGGGTCACCTGTCTTATCTTCTGTCTTACGCGCAGTCTCTTCTCCATTGAGCTTCCTCGATCTAAGCCACTCTCACTTTCTGGCAAAACAGATCTGTCCAGGACTTTTCCCTCTAGTGCCAGATTGCTTTGGAACTAAGGCTAAAATGTTTGACAGATCTATACCATCCATCTGGAGGTATCACACATGAAGAAACAAACAGTGAAGTGAATGCAAGAGTGGAATTGAACATACTGCTTCCTCGGGTTTACTACTGGATCTTGTAAGTAAATCTATCCTGTATAATTTCACCTCAATGTGGTGTTGTTTTGGGGTCTCGGTGTAAGTGCGATAGAAGAAGAGTGGATCGTTAAGATGTTTCATACACAAGTTGGTTGTAGTGAAGAAGAAGCTAAGTGGAAAGACATAGCTCTTGTTTTTACCAGGTTTTCGTTGCCAGTCTCTATTTTGGCTCTGAGTTGTGGGTCGGGTGTGATACAAGCAGATATACCCAATCGAGAGGTTACTTCTTGTGGGTTGTTAAACATTCTCATAGTAAGAAGATGATGAGATCACTCTTTTTCAAACGCTTCTTCAGAAGGTGTTCAGCCATGTCTTGTTGGGGGAAAGCTTCGAGAAATACTCTGGAAAACACATGATGCAAAATGACGTGGACACAATTATTTTGACCACAGATTTTGTCCAGAAATTCAACGTGGCAAAACTTTTTTGAGATTTGTTGTGTTTTTGCACATTTTATTCAATGTATTCAAAAACACAAAACGTACAAACAAAGGTTTGTGCGTGTAAAAAATGTTTTCTGAAATACAGCATTTGAAAAACAAAAGTTTTGGACTTCAGTGAGCAAAAAGTAACCAGTTTATTAAAAATTCTCAGGATGGATGTAATTGTAAATGCGGCAACACAAGATGTATTTATTTTATTCAAAATGTATTCAAATAAAAACTTCTAAACTTCAACAACTGTAAAATAAAAGCAAATAAACAAAAAGGGTCTGCAGAGTGATGCACCTTCTCTGGGCGTGTTTGGAGTGCTTACGGTTTGCAATGGCAGGACGCAGGCATCATGAAAGTGGGTTTACTTGAAGCCGTGCAGGTGTTTTAGATCACTATCGAGATGGCTGTGACTGGATGCGGTAGTTCAGCAATTTAAAAGGCGAAGTGGACAGATACGTGTTTACCCCCTTATTGATTTCTTTGATATTTGTATGTTTGCCACTCTTCAATTATTAAATATTAATATGTCTGATCATCTGAGTCAAAGATAACACAAGTAAAAAGTGAAGTTACGTACTTCATTATTAAGAGTAAAAAAAGTACATTACCTTGTGTGGAAAAAGTACAAATACTTTATTATCTATTTATATGGAATTTATGTAATTTGTTCTCAATTGTTTTCAGATATAGTATGTGTGTACTGTATCCTACTGGGTTTTAAGATAACTTGGGGTTGAGTGAAATTCTTTAGAGGCAGATGACCCAGTAGAGGTTTATGTCTAGCACAGCCCCTGAACCAAATACAAAAATTTGAGCGGTATATATTTGTTGATATTAGAGCGGTATGCTCACTTTTTTGAGATGCTATATATGAATTGATACAGGATGAATTAGTAATATGTATTTGCACAGTTGTAAGAACATAATTGGCATGTATTGATTCAAAAATTCTATTTCTTTGCCCTCACTTGTGGCAATCTTCGATCGGTGTATAATTTGGCCGTACATCTCAAGCTATTGCATGCACTAAAGAAGCTGGGAAATAAACATGGAGTTCAGTGGCAAGCCTTAAATAGCGCTAAAGCTGATGCCTGTGTTCTGATACAACGAAGAGTGATGTAAGAGGGCAAGCTCTACAAATCCCTACAGTGAGGTCTGTCTACTGTCCAAGTATGCCATAAAGTTATGGAGCGAAATCTGTTTCATATTTGCAAACAAATACAATTTTCCCTAAAGAAATCATGACTCGCTTATAAACTGAAACCTATTTGCAAATATTTATTCATTTATAAAGTCAGATTTTCTCTCCTTTTTATTCAAATCAATTTTCTAATCACAAAAAAAACACACCTGGAATTTTTGCCACATTAGCAAACAAGTACAAGGCATTGGGCTGCATTCAGGGCAGTAGAGGGCGCTATGTGTCATTTGTCTTGGCAAATCGGTTTTAGTTTGTTTGCGAGTCATTTTTTCCTCTGCGGGACAATGTTTTTGTTTGCATATATATCACAGATTTCACTTAATTTATAGTTTGTAATACTCACTCTAATAAGAAATATTTAATAAAAAAAAACATCTCATCATGTTATCGAATCTGAGCTAGTACTAATGAGGACTAATATACATAGTCCACGTTTAGATGACGCTAGACATTTCCAACCAAATGACCATATTCATTTCATCTTCACACACACGGGTTTAGGTGAGAAAAGGTCAATTGAACCAAGAACCCTCTGAGAGGAATTAAGGGCCTTGGCTCATAGACTGAGAGAGCGTTCACACCTGACTTGTTTAGTTTGAGTCATTCAAACAAGTTTGTTTTGCCTTTTAGTTCAGTTTTTTTTGCAAATGTGAGAAAGCAACAACTAAACAAAAACATGGACCAAAAGTGGGCTAAAAAAGCTGTCCAAGACCTGCTTGAGGAGGTGGTCTTGGTTCAAATTCAAACAAACTCTAGAGCTGGTCATTAAAAACCAAATCAAATAAAATTTATGTATGTTGTGGGCAATTATATGATTGTGAAGATGTTGCTGAGAGAGACGTTCTTCTGGGACTGAGAAGAGATTCTAAGTTTCCAGCAGTCACATTCAATTGCCTTCCCTGCACTTGCTGAATTAAATTATTCTGTATCCCAGCCACAAGCGCATCAAGCGAGTTCACATTCAGCTCTGCTGGCCGGGTGCTGGAGTCCAGGCAAAATAGATTAAACCCTGGCACAGTGGGTGCCATTCTTTTTTTTTTTGCAAAGCGAATGTGAAAATGTGTGATAAATTCTAAACAAAAAAATGTTTTTATTTATTCTTCAATCACAATCATATGTTGTCATTTTACAGGGCAATGTTTCCAAGCACTTTTAGGCTGAAATAAAAGTCTATTAAATGGTCACGGATGCGGTGTGGTGCAGTGCAGGTTGTAAAAATAGACACAATAATGTCATTAACCGCGGACCTGCAGGTTGAAAAAATATCTGACCTGCGCATCATTAGTTGGCATGCATCTGTTTACAAAGCAGCGTTTATCATGGCAACATCCTGATCAAGCATATCCATTTTGGGAACTTCCGGCTTTTTGTCTTCCGTTGTTTACTTCCGCATGCCTGTTCAGTCTAACCAATGAAAAAGTAGTTAGGAAACCCATTCGATGACGTATGTGACCAATGACTGCCCTGTATGTTCAACAAGTGCGGTTCTGAGTGATCAGTGTGGCGTGAATAAGGACAAAAATGGTAGATGATTACAACAATGTATCGGTGGTTCCTCTTAGTCCAGACCATATAAAACAAAATAGAGGTGTGAAAGCACCCTAAAGCAGATCTTGTTCCTGAATCTTTACAGAGCATTGAAGGGTGCTGTTCGGTCTCCGGCTTAGCATTTAGAATCTCACTGGAATGTCCACGTATTTGACTAAAATCACAAGCTCTGCAAGAACTTCTCTGTCGCTCACTTGCAGCTTCGTTTGACTGCTTTCAGAACTCATCTTTTCAGGATCGTGAATAACGCACAGTATCCATCGCAGAAAAGATACTATTAGTACTTTGGCTGACAAAACAATCGCATTAGCTTGCGGGCAGGTGCACAGCCAGCGGAGAGAGGGGTTATATGGATGTGTGTCTTGTGATTTATTAATGTAAATAAAGTGTTGTGAAGCGTTTCAGCTTAAAATCTGAATTCACATTAGTACAGTCATTTAGTTATTTCTGCATTATTTGTTATCTGTAGAGTGGCTTTACTTCCACATCGCAGCTCTTTGTGACTTGCATATCACATTTGCCAAATTCACGAATGAGATTTAGTTTTAATATTTCCAAATATTGTGCTTTGATAATGTAGAGCAGGGGTGCTCAAACTTTTTCTTTTTCTTTTTGCGAGCTACTTTTAAAATGACCAAGTCAAAGTGATCTACCCGCTACAAAAATGTAAAACATCAATCAACAAACAATTATTTATTCTCAAAACTTTGTTGAGAATTTACACACATAATAATTAACTATTTACATTTTTTGTAATAACGTGAGTTTAATTTGATGACTTGCTCTGAATTGAATCATTAGAACAGTTGTGTGTGACCTGAATTGATGGTAATAGATTAATTTTTATGGGAGTAATTGAGCTTTGATCCTATTAATCATTAATAGAATGATGCTCTAATAAATATTTACATTTTTATTGAAACTGAGTCATGCAGTAGAATATACAGGTGAGGAGTGGCGTGTTGCTTGATTTTGGTTGTAATAGAGCAATTTAGAATGAAGTTATAAAGCATATTCTGGGTAAAACATATTTTGGATTTGGTAATTTGCAGACAGTCCCTAAGTGATTCCATGTCAGCGGGTTGCTCATAGACGGTAATGTGTTTCTGCGAATGCCGAGAGAAACTTGTTTTGATAAAAAATGTTTTGTAGTTTGTCCGCTACATAACACACATTAAAAATAGGTATTATTTGTTCACTAAGAACATTCTGGTCTCGAGCTATTGAGCAGAGAAAACCGAATCCGTGAATCTGGAGCTAACTTTACTGAACTGTGACGGGATGGATGATCGGCTGATATTGTTTCAACCGGTCGATCGACGTAATGAGCACTCCTGGTGTAGAGCAATAACTTGACTGGGAGGATAGATGCTGTTATGTTAATTTGACCCTCGTACACTTTATTTTTTTTTGTTTTATTTAGATTTTGTTTTCAACTTTATTATTTTTTTTTTTATTTGGAATGTCTTTTTCAAATAATTGAGACCGTAAGTTCTTAGATGTAAAGCTCAAGCATTTTACACAATTTCTAGGACTTGTGGGAAACTGGACAATTGGTTGCGCTACCAAAACCTGAGTAGTGCCTGTCCTCGTGACTCTGTATCATATCTTATTCCAAGCCCTGGGCTGGACATTTAGAGATTCTATAAAGGCTTCACTGACTGAGGGCTGAATGCTCTGAGGCTAATGTAATTAAAGCTGATAGATCAGCTGATTTCTGGGCTGAATGGCACATTGGAAACTTTCTCAAGGTTATTAAAAGTTTTAGATCCATTTAATTGATTCACTGCTTTTTTTTCTACATTTTATAGCACTCTAATTCAAGCAATCTAAATCTCTAGCTAGTCTTACCTCATACTGGTATTTGTGCACTTACTGTTCTTTAGTGAAAAGAGGTCTGGATGACAGAAAGCCAAGTTAAACTCCAAAACCCTAACACCACAAAGGCCAAATATTGTAATAGCTAAAATATGTGGTACTGCATTCTACTGATTAAATGCGCAAGATCATCCCTGAAATATATACAAACATCTGGAAACCTCCAGGTCTTAGGCACAGATTTCACATTTGACACTCTTTCAGTATAAACAGTTGGAAGATAGGCTCCCTGGAGCTGGAGAACAGGGATGAAGCAATGAGGCATGTATGCACACATGACTGATTGCTCTCCAGAAGTGACTTGTCTGATGTCACGGGGAGAAGCCATTTTATGAGGATCAGGTGTTCAGATTTGCAATTATTTGGATTGCCCCTGGGAGTCAGGCTGCAAAGCAGACACAAGAGTGTAATATACAACCATGCCAAAATGAACTATGCGCTTCACAAAGTTTAAATACTGTGTGCGTAAAAAGAAAAACAGAATCACATTTAGGGGTGACTGCTACACCACAATGTCGTTTAGTGTCTCTTTATACCAATAATATATGTGAATGGTGTTTAGCTGTAAATTATTAAATGCAGCAGCATACTGGTAAATTATGGAAGGTTCATTTTGTGTAGCTGCTTTGACTCAATGCGTATCAGTTGGGTATTCTTTTTGTTTATGAAGATAAGTGTCATTAGCAAATTGCTAACATGACTTAGCATGGTGAACAAGCTAGCCCTAAGTTAATTACATGTTAAATCATGCTAGAATCACACAAAGTATGATTTATTCATTCATTTTCCAACCCGCTTATTTCCGTTTCAGGGTCACGGGGGTCTGCCCAGACCTATCTCCAGAGCACATTGGGCGAGAGGCAGGGGTACACCCTGGACAGGTCGGCAGTCCATCATAGAGCAACATTCACACACACATTCACACCTAAGGGAAATTTAGATTATTCAGTTAACCTAACTGCATGTTTTTGGGATTGTGGGGTAAATACTCCTCCGGAGTACCCAAGCAAGCACAGGGAGAACATGCAAACTCCTTCTATGAAAGTCACCGGCGAGCCTCAAACCGACAACCTTCTAACTGGAAGGCTGGAACTAACTGGAAACATATCCAGATATGTTTTTGTTTTTTTACATCTGTTGGTGCGGGTCCATTGTCCTTTATGAAACCCAACGTATATGACCTCAGCAGTCTACCAGGAAACTTCAGCAGATTTAATTTTCCATCAGTATTTGGCATCTGATCACAAAAACAAACTACCAGCACCCAGTTGAATAGCTGTGGAATAAATGCATTTGATTTGCCGGCAAACTCTCCTGACTTAAACCCCACTGAAAATCTATGAGCTATTGTCAAGAGCCACAGATTCCCTGAAATACAGAAGAACTGAATGCCAATATCAAAGCAACTTGGGCTCCCAAAACTCCCAAAAGCCAAACAAAGAACAGAGGACACAACTCTTTTGAGGAGCGACGTGTTTTATTTTCTTTTCAATTGGTCACTTGAAATGACTTTTTATCTTCAATCTAAAATCATTGAAATATGACTTGAAATTTTCACTTTGTGTGTAGTGAACTTATAGAACATACTAGTTTCACTTCTTGGAACAAACTATTGAAACAGAGTTTCCCTTGATGCTCACATTGTTTTGGTACATGGGAATCCATTTTATCTGATGAGTGGGACAGTCTGGGCCAATGTTTTGTGCTATATATATGTTTATGGTCCTTGCCAAAATGACGTAGAGGGCATGTGAAGGGGAGGGTTTTGTTCATGTAAACTTATTATGGTGCTGCAGCTGTTTGGTGTTTTGAGTGGAGTCTGTGCATTCTATTTGGAGATAAGAATTTGACTACACACTCCAGTTTCTTACCTCTGTTTACATGAAACTGGCCTTTCTTATGCAGTGATGACCTGGCCAGTCTATTAAATATCGTTCTTAAAACACGTAGATGAAACACAATATACGCGGTCATGTCATCTTGATTTGGAGGTGATAGACTACTCTTTGGAACCCAGACGGTCAAGTCAGTTCTGGGAGGTGATGATCTCGAACTACTTTGATGACAGACTTTGGCTAGGGAATACCAGAACAATATTTTAGATGTAATGAAATCAGTCTTTTGGATTGTCCATAATTGCCGCCCCAGTTCCAACAGAAAAACGCATTGCATTGGGATTGATTTGGTGGAGTGTGTTTCCATCTCAGTTTATGCACATTTGTTTTCTTTTCCGCTAAAAAGTTTATTCTACTCAGTTTTAATGCGCATTTTCAAAAGTATGCGCATCTTGGCGTTTACATCCAGGTATTTTAAATAGGTTGATGGAAATGATTTCTAAATTTTCTTGTTTTCTTTTGGTAGGTAAGCTTGCGATTCTTCTCTGATCTTTTAAGGACTGGATCTGTTGGAAGGTGGGTTAGCGTGCTGGCTCCTCCCCCTCCCGGCGGCAGCGTGCGCTCTCAGCCGCCTCCTTGCACCCCGTGCTCACCAAGCCTTCATACCCGGGCCAATGCCCCCAACTCTACAAGGCCCTCAAACGCCATGTGTGTCCCGCACACTATGGAGGTGGGCAAGCACAACACAAGCCAGGGATGTGGCTTCTTGGGCGGGGTTCCCCTGGAGCCATTCATTCACCAGGTGGGCGGCCACACCAGCATGATGCGTTATGATGACCACACCGTCTGCAAACCACTCATCACTAGGGAGCAGCGTTTTTATGAATCCCTGCCACCGGAGATGAAGGAGTTCACTCCTGAATACAAAGGTATGGTTATCAATCATTGTGTGAATGTACGGAGAGGAAATGTCCTCGATTCTGACAAAGAATTATGTAAGGGTATGTTTATTTTAACTGCAAAAAATCTGAATAAATAAGTGAAAATGGTCCAGCCCTGTGGTGTAGTGGAGGGTGCGTGGTTGCACAGGGCGTCGTCATTTCCCAACCTACCCACTTCTCTTCCTGTTATCAGTGCCCTATCTTTTCCGAATAAAGGCGAAAAATGGCTAACTCCATATAAAAATAATGACCTAATTCTTGATGGCATAACTCTTGTTTCTTGTAGTTGGTACTTGCAGATCCACTTCAGGTAGTTATGGTTTCTAGGCTGATGTGTGGCAATTCAGCTCCCTACACAGGTTTTCTATGGGATGGAGGTCTAAAGACCAGTCTAATGTTCTTCTTGACGCACCACTTTGTTGCGTTGGTTGTTTGTTTTTGTATTAATGGAATAATGGAATACCCATCTCTGCCCTGGCTGAGGGAGAGATATTTGTACATAGCAGCATCAAAAGTCCTTTTCACATGGAACTGTTCTTTTGTACCGTTGGCAGAAAGACAACCCTAAAGAATGATGTTTTCTTCACCGGATTCATGCTTTTTAATGACGTTTTTATTTAAAGCGACTTGCATTTCAAGCAATGAACAATGACGATAGAATAAACACATTTAAAGCCCAATTTATACTGTGTAGAGTCTATGTGTAACCTGCATGTGGTATCTCTTCAATACTAGTGAGCCTTGTTTTACTGTTGTGTTTACTTCCTCGCTTGTTTTTTTAACTAAATGCATTTGATCTTTGTAATCTGCTAAATGAAGGGTTGTACAAATGCTTATTTTTCTGCTCCTTGTCCATCAATCACTCAATGATGTGGTTTTATGTTTGTGTTCGTTTTGCCCATGGCATAGATATCAAATATGTCATTGTTCATCCAGAAATGCTCTGCTACCAAACCGGCTGAGCACAGAGCTTACAGACCGTTTCTATGCTGCATTATTTTACACACATTTAATGAGGTGCACCTCAGTCTCAAGCATGGGGGTCTTCATGTACCTAATCTGTAGCTTTTGGATTAGCTCCAGACCTAATCTCATATAGTTACCTGTAGAAAAGCTTTCCTGTGTCTCTGTCAGTGGAGCATGGCACTAACAACGTAAAGATCTTTGCTTTGAAATCCCAGGGAAAGCGAGAACCGTGTTCATTCCTTGTAATGTAAGTCACTTTAGATAAAAGCATCTGCCAAATCTGTGAAAATGTTAGAGACCAGTGGGTAATTGATGCCGTCAAATTCTTATTTCATTAATTACTTTAGAACACTATTCAAAAACATTCAAAATCAGCTGGGGCTCAACTAATTCTTTCTCTTACAGTGTCATTTATTGTATCTTGTCCAAAGTGTGATCAAACGGCTTTGTTTACATGCATTTTCTGTATGAGATTTTCCAAATGTGAAATAGTGGGAAAACTGTTAGATTTAATAATAGAGAGCAAAGTCAGGATTCTGGAAAAAAAAAAATTTATTTTGTTATACTATTGTACATATTTTATATAAATATATAAAGTAGCACACTGTTTTGTCTATTGTCACATTACAGTAGACGGATGCTGTAATTTCTTCAGGGTTTCCCTGGGGTATTAAAAGTGTTGAATTTAATAAAATTTCACTTACATTTCGTTCACACTTGAATGTGCTTGAGCCATATTTCTCAGGAATGAGGCACTGGTTGTTTAACCAACCGGCACATTGTTTTTTTTAACAACAGTGGCTGCTATAGCAACCACAAAGTCATTTAAATATGAAAATAATAATAATTTGATGTTAGTGTTCATTGAACAAGCACACATTGGTCGGGAAATGTAATTAAAACATTTCAAAAATATACTTTTACTTGAAAAGTGCGCCATTTTTAGCCATGCGATGGTAACATTAATGAACTCTTTAAAAAAAACAGTATTTTTGAAAATTTCAAAATTAGGTTAGATTTCAAGTGCATAAATAGGTCTGAATACATCATTGTAAATCAGAAAAAATGCTAGTTTATAAATGCAATGTATGTAAATAAACACATTCGTGCCAGGATGCATGGTGGTAGCTCTGTGGAACTGGTTTGAGGAGGACAGCCGATGGCTTTCTGAGAGAAGTGTGTATGTTCACTTAAAGCATAACTGGCAAACAGTTGTTGGGGGTGTGTTATTGCCATGTGATGGATTTATAGGCTGTGACTCGTATAAATACAGTACATTTAAATTGTTACTTTTAAATTTATACATTTTGTTGCTCTGTGGAAATGAGTTTGCCCAGACATCTCTTAATTCCCTTCTCTCTGCTCTGTCAGGGTGCTTCGTATGAATGCTGCTACAGTAAACAAGCAGTCTGAAATCCCTATTAATCAGAGCTCTTCCTGAGTTAGCTAATCAGGCGTCATCACAGTCTTCATTCATGAGCTCTTGTTGCTGGGCTGACATCACTGAGATCGGATCAGTGAACTAAAAATGAGCTTCATGACAAAGGCATGCTGGGATTATTCAACCCTTTCCATCACCCCCTGCTTTCATCTAGGAACAAACATTAGAGTCAAGCGCCTGAGACTTTTTATTTTCAGTATTCATTAAAGTAGGATACAAGCATTAAAAAGCACAGAGCCAGAACTATGCTTATTATTTTAATGAAACAGAAATTAAGTACAAGCACAAGAAGATTCTTTATCAAACGGAATAAATTCTGATTCTGATCATTCCTTGCATTTGAGAGGTTGTAACTTGACTTTTTCTTGCATCAGATGGCAATATAGATTCATTTTCAATGTACACAACTAATCACACAATTCTGAGCATGAGCTTTTTACCAATACCAATTATCATTTTGTATATTTTGATATACTATACTATGAATTTAAAATTAAAATGAAAGGTTAATGAACTTCATATAAAAATGTTTGAATTTTAAATAAATGTGACCTATTAACAAACACATAATACAATACAAGTAGAGGAGTAAAATAAATTAGCAAATCTTTAAAAAGAACTATGTTAGAGAACTTACAAGAGGAGGAAAAATAATGAATAACGAGCTCCTTTTCTTTTACTAATGCTTGTTTTCCAGGTGTGGTGTTGGTGTGTTTCGAGGGGGATTCTGATGGGTACATCAATCTGGTGGCATATCCTTATGAAGAGAGTGAAGGGCTGGAGCACGAGGAACTGCCGGATAGAGATCAGCCTCGCCGCAAACATTCTCGAAGGAGCCTCCATCGCTCTAGCAGTGAACAGAAAGATGACAGACCTGCTCATGACGGCGAAAACACTGAAAAGTGAGTCCTCTCATAATTTAAAGCCAGGCAAGTTACAATAACAGGATGAAAAAAAGGCAGCACAGTGGTGCAGTGGGTGTTGCTGCTGCCTCTTGGAAAGAATAGCCCATAGTGTATTTCTGCTGCTGCCCCTCTCATAGAAGGTGCTTCCACTGCAAGGTCCCCAGGGCAAGGAGTTTGCCTGTTTTCCCCATGCACCCAGGGCTTTCTCCTGGAAGAAAGACCCTATGTAGTGAATGGTGAGTGTGGTCCTACAATGGACCGCTGACCTGTGCCCCACCTTTCTCCCATGTTTGAGCGAGCACAAGCACAACTTAGTGATACAAACCGGGGCTAAGCAAATCAAGAGAACTGATAAAATATTGCACATTTTATATTTCATTTTGACCTTAAAATGTTGTAAAAAGAAGATAGTTGTGATTTACAAACAGTTTCTGAAAACCATATGACGTGGACTGGCTTCTTTTGAAGATTTCCCTTGCTGATCTTTAACCCTTTCAAAGTCAGAGATTATTGGCCCCAAGACGGTATCCCAGTCCTAACCTCCAATCAATATCGCCATTCCTTCCTCAGATATGATGTTGATGTTCCCTGGGAAACGGATTTGATAACATATGTCTTGTTTGTAGTTTGCAGGAATTGAAGAGTCCTGTTCTGGATCTGCAGATGCATTCAGAAGTTCCCTTCCAGTTGTTGGACAGCAACAGTGGCCTGAGCTCCGAGATCAGCCACAACCCCTGGAGTCTCCGCTGCCATAAAGAACAACTGAGCCGGATGCGCTCAGAGTCCAAAGACAGGAAGCTGTACAGTATCCTACTCTGAAATTCTCAGGATGTTGTATGTGTGTGTTAGGAAGCCGAGGTTAGCTGATACACAACTAAGCAAACAGAGATTTTACAGAGATCTCCTATATTTCCTGGAAGTAAAGTGAAGATTGAAAATATGATTTTAATGATCTACCTTCACAATAGCTGCGTTTCCATCCACCGTTTTTTTTTAATGTGCATTTTGGAATATCGCGTAAAAAGCCCTGGAAGGAAACGATGTATGGACTTAACCCCAACTACTATATATTCTGTACATGTAGCAAATTTATACAGTGCAATGACAATGCATCTTTCTCTCTGAACTGGGGCTCGATGGACTTTTTTGTGAATTTTCATTGCACAAAATCTGAAATGTGTTTTGTTCATTCTAAATATTTAGCCAAAGTCTATCATATATTTTCACCCCCGGCTGCATTCCCTAAGGTTCCACTCATGATATCAAATACTTCAGATTATTTATCTGGTCCTGTTGTGTTTCATGAAGGAAAGGCAACTGCAGAAATTGAGTTTGACACCACGAAACAGAAATAATCTGTGTGCTCTAATGTTTTCTCTGTCACTGGATGCATTCTCCTTGACCATAAACCTCCACCAGAATTTCTGCTTCTGGAAAATGTGGTCCATCATTTTAAATTTCCCTGCATACTGGACTTAAAGATGGGCACCCGGCAACACGGTGATGATGCTACGGAGGAGAAAGCTGCCCGCCAGATGAAAAAATGTGAACAGAGTACCTCTGCCACATTGGGAGTTCGGGTGTGTGGAATGCAGGTACGTTCTGTTCAGTGGAGAAATTCTTAAGATGTTTCACTGAAAATTTTGTCCGAAAAAAATAGTGTGAATTAAAATCATGTGTCCCAAACCATAGTGTTCTTAACAGTAAAACATTGCAAAATTAAAAGCCAAATCACCAAATATAGTGTTAGTCAATCAAGCAACTAATCAATGAGAACATTATTCGATTAGTACTTTTTCAAACTGCAGCCTAAAGTGCATTGCACAGGATAAAATATCTTAACAATCATATATTCAACATAAAAATTGTGTACTTTTTAATAGGAATAGTTCCCTTTTTAGCCCATAGACGTTCACCTCTGTTTTGTGTATTTTACTTGAGGTCTTTAATTTGTTTTTAAAAGAAGGGGAAGAATGTCCAAGGCTCAACCTACACTTCTAAGATGGCCGCCAGTGTGACTAGAAATTTAATTTCTTCCTTTACAAAACCACAACAGCAATGGTTTGATGTCTATATCACATGTCCTTATATAGATCATTTGTACCATTTGGAACAATCTGCAGATGTAATAGAATATGAACTGCATGAAAAATGAAAGAATTATTATGTTTCTCTAATATTCCTTTATACATCTTAATAAGTGCCACCTAGTGGTGAAAAGAAGGGATAACCATTGGAAGCACAATACCTGTGATATGTCTTGTATTTTTCAAAGTTCTGCCACAAAAAAAAACAATGGCACAAAAAGTTCACCTGTTTTTTGGAGTAAAAAAACAATTTAAAATAATTTAATAGACTTGAATTTGTTGTACAATATTTAGGTTGGTTGTGGAATTGTGTAATGTATTGAAAAAATATTTGTAAAGAAAAAAAGTAGTTGGTGTTGTACTAAAAATATATATATCAAGCATTGCTTAATTAATTAAAACAAAAGCTTAATTAATCAGAGGAAATTGTAAAATGGTAAAAAATGCTAATCAAAAAGACTTATCGGGGTCTAGGGTTCCTATGACTTCTAAGGATTAAAAACTGCATGTTGGAAAAAAATGAACAGCGTCTGGTGGTCCCATCTCAGAGCGGCAAAAAATCTCTCACCAGGACCTTCTCCTTCACAGTTCCTGGCTGGTGGAATTCCATTGCCGCCCCATTACGGAAAGCTGAATATTTTTACACCTTCAAAAAGCAGCTAAAAACTCGACTCTTTCGAGAGCACTTATAAACCTAAAAAAAAACCCTCTGAAGCACTGATTTGAATTCATTTTCTGTACTAGCTTGAAAGTGTTCTATGTGTATGTCTTCTGATCAATCCACTTTGTACCAAACTGCTTGATGTTTACTCCCAATGTAAGTCACTTTGGATAAAAGCGTCTGCTAAATACATAAATTTAAATGTAATGTAAAAAAAAAAAAAAAAAAACAAGTGCAAAGACAGCTATTGATAAAGATCGGGAAGTCTTGTAGCAATAACGTTGACGTTTCTTTTCCCACGTATACTTGAACTTCTCCTGATTTCTTGTTTCCGGCAGGTGTACCAGATGGACACTGGCCATTATCTATGCAGGAACAAATATTACGGCCGTAGTTTGTCCATCGAGGGATTTCGACAAGCCCTCTTCCAGTTCATGCACAATGGGGCGCATCTACGCAAAGACCTGTTTGAGCCCGTCCTGCGCAAACTGTGCTGCCTGAAGGCCGTGCTGGAGCGCCAGGCCTCGTATCGCTTCTACTCAAGCTCGCTGCTCATCATTTATGAGGGCAAGGACCCAGAGTCCTTTGATTACTGGCAGAAAGCTTCAGAACTTCCATCAGAAAAGGAAAACCAGGCCACGATCCTGGGATCTGGGGAAAACCCAACAGCTCTGGAGCCCTGTTCACCATTACAAGTGGTGAATGTTGACGTGCGGATGATAGACTTTGCCCATAGTACTTTCAAAGGGTTCCGAGATGACCAAACTGTCCATGATGGACCAGACCGTGGCTATATATTTGGGCTAGAAAGCCTCATCAACATTTTGAAGGAAATTCGTGAGGATAACCAATAGTATCCCCAAAACAGAATTGAAATGTTGGCAACTGATTGTGCAGCCGATGTTTGTTTTTGTTTTTTTTTTTTTACCAGATGGGGGTTAACATCGTTGGGAAACTTTAATGTTTGAAGACTCTTAACGTGAGAAGCCACCATTGGTTTCCTCTCACCCATGGATGGATTCACCTCCACCATGTGCTGGAAGGAGGCATGGAAGTCAACGAGTTTATTTTTCATAGGACCTTGAATTTATTTAAGTTCTTTATTTTTCCATTAATGCATGAACCCATATTTGTTAGTTTTTTTTAATCTCTGTTCAGTTGCTGGGAAAAGCATATTAAGACCCTTCTGCAGACCCATCTGGCCTAGAGACAATTCAAGGGTCGGGTTGTCAGAAGTTTTGAGGAGGTTTTTCAATATAATATTAATTTGCTCTTTTGTTCTTGTCCTGCTCTGTACATTTCTTACTATTGTTGCAGTCAAGTGTAATTTCCATCAAACCCAAAGTGTTTGCGTCGGTGGGATTATTGCTGGGAACCTACTGTGTAGATCTAGTTTTGGGTTAATTTACAGCAATCTTTTCCTTTTTAAATGATATATTTGAAACAGACTTGTGCTGAGTTGTTTAGACTCGTTTACAGAAAGAAAAATACTGAAAACTATTTCATCTAGAAAATGGTGGAAAAACATGTGTATTGTACCAACACCGGCATCTCATAGATATTACAGCTGCATGTTTTCTTTTCTTTTCCAAAGCCCCATTGACTCACTGCCCACTTTGAAATGTAGCAGAAAGTGCCCCTGTGTTTCTCAGTGTGTTCTCTCACTAGTCAGTCGAGGACCTTTCTATTGCAGAGACTGAAGTACCCTTCTCTCACCACAGCATCAGCTACTAGTTCACCAGGAACACTTGCGCATCTTCATCTGGAAAAAGCCATCCGTAACCTCACCCTCTGATCGTGTACTGGCAGCTGTGCCACAGGGAAGTCTCTATGTAGCCATGGTCAATGTTTTAGTCAGTAGACAGCTCTTTGAAAACCAGGAGTGTGTTGTTTATGATCATGTTCTTACCCAACTGTCTGAAAATGTCATCACACGAGGATGTGAAGAGGCAGAAGCTACAGTCACCTCAGTGTTGTCTTCTCTTAGAGTAAATAAGCTATGTACTGCACTAGAGTGTACTTGGCACATGCTGGGCAATGGTTGCTCTCAAGCATGAGAGGGATAGATATTTATAGATTTGTCACAGACAGAAAGATAGTGATCTGTTCCTCATCCTGTTTTCCTTAAATGGTGTTGCATGGATGAGTATTTTTCTAAAAAATAAAAAACGGTAATAATTATAATAATAAAAGATTATATATACACCAACCTGCCAATTTATTAGGTATATCTGTCCAGCTGCTTGTGAATTTCTAATAAACCAATCACACGGCATGTATTTAGCCATGGTCAAGATGATCTGCAGCAGTTCAAAACCAGGCATCATGGTTCTTGGAAAAGTGGAGAGCACATGGTCACAAATTAACTGTTTCATGAACATGAGTTCCTGTACTCAGATGGCCTTCACTGTCACCAGATTAACCCAGTACAGCATCTTAGGAACGTGGTGGAGTGGGAGATTTGCATCATAGGCAGAAACTTTGTGATGCCATCATTTCAATATGGACCAAACTCTCAAAAGGAATATTTCAGTACATTTCTACAGAATGTTTAAGGCATTTGTGAAGGCAAACGGAGGTCCAATCAGATATTACCTAATAAAGTGGCCAGTGCGCGTATATATGTATTTGTGTGTGGGTGTGAACTTTGAATGTGAAATATAAATTCAAAGAGGAGTTCTTGTCTTGGTTTTTCTTACCGTTCCATCAGTAATAGTACATACTTTCAATAAAAGGAAATTCTTGAGTACGCTTGCAGATGATGATTGCTGAAGATGGTGAGAAGAGTACAAAGGTAGTACACAGCTTACAGATCTTCTCAGATCAGGCCTGTGATGGTAGTTGGTATCACCTGGGTGTGCTGCTGAACCCACTTTAATTACTTTAGTGCCCCACACATCTGATTTATTACATTCTAACATTATAATACAACCTAGTCCTGAACATTGGCAGTTAATATTTCAATCCAAGTAAAACAAACCACTAACATTTTTGCCCCGTTCCTTGTTTTGCAAGATATTGCAAAAATACCATATTTATCATAATTTCCTCTTTGTAAACATCAAGCTCTTTAAGTGTTTCTGTATTAGAAATTTGTTGTGGTGCAAGGGCATCCAATCTGCCTCTCAACTGACTACAGAGATGTCACGTCACAGACTACTTCCCAGGGGTTGTGGCTGCAATATCACGTTTGTCCGCTAGAGAGCTCTGGCGCATGAACGGAAGACCAGGTGAAGAATACGTTAATGCTTGTTCTTAGTTTCACTGTAAATAAATCAAATAACGGCAATGTGCAAATCTTTCTAAATGCAAGAGAGCTTTGAGAAAACTTAGTTATATCCAATATGTAAGTTACTATATGGCAAACAAAAGTCATTATATGCAAGACCAATACAGGTGTGAAAATGCTGTAAACAAATGCTTTTAGAAATAAAAATATATTTTTAATATAAAATGGTCTTGTAAATCTACAAAATGGAAAGTGAGTGTGCATAAGAAAAATCTTAAATTATTTGTAAGGAGAGTGTTACAATAAAAAGAGAAGAAAAGATCAAGAAGTGCTGCGTGGCCCTCACCATCATAGAGCACATCAAGGATTGAACAAAGACAGAAGGTCGTGAGAATTCTACATACACAGAAGATCTGGGGTTAGCACTAGTTTATTATATTGAATGGAAAATTAAAGGTTAACAAGCATGATCTTTTCAGTAATTATAAAGGTTATTTAATAAACTTTAAAAATTTTTACTTAAGTTTTTGATGGAAGTATTCAGTTTCAGTCAAAAATTGTTCCGGTACACCGAATCTTCTAGATCAGGGGTGCTCATTACGTCACGTGAAATTGAAACAATATCAGCCGATCATCCATCCCGTCACAGTTCAGTAAAGTTAGCTGGAGATTCACGGATTCGGTTTTCTCTGCTTAATAGCTCGAGACCAGAATGTTCTTAGTGAACAAATAATATCTATTTTTAATGTGTGTTATGTAGCGGATAAACAACAAAACGTTTTTTTATCAAAACATGTTTCCCTCTGCATTCGCAGAAACACATTACCGTCTATGAGCAACCCGCTGACATGGAATCGCTTAGGGACCGTCTGCAAATTACCAGATCCAAAATATGTTTTACCCAGAATATGCTTCATAACTTCATTCTAAATTGCTCTATTACAACCAAAATCAAGCAACACGCCACTTTTTTGGATTAAAGCTGAATTGCTCCCATAAAAATCACTCTGTTACCATCAATTCAGGTCACACACAACTGTTCTAATGATTCAATTCAGTGCAAGTCAAAGTAAACACAATATTGCAAGAAATGTAAATAGTTAATTATTATGTGTGTTTTGTCAATTCTCAATAAAGTTGAAAATAATTGTTTGTTGATTGACGTTTTACATTTTTGTAGCGGGTAGATCACTTTGACTTGGTCATTTTAAAAGTAGCTCGCAAGCTGAAAAAAAAGTGTGAGCACCCCTGCTCTAGATGGTTGCATCCTTACCCCTCCACACATTTTACTTCATCACAAGGGTTTTAAAGAGATTCTTGTAGCTATTTTCATCTAACATTAATATTCAGGTCTTAATTTTCAAATATTTGTATGAATCCTGCAAAAAAAAAAAAGAAAACAATCACAGAAAACGATCTTAATTCTGGATGTTTTATTCAGTACAAATGGACTACTTGGACTTCTGGCTCTGTGCCTGTGCCTTCAGTACTTTGACCACAATCTTCTGCTCCTCAATCAGAAAAGCTCGCTTGATCCTGCAGAGAAAGGCAAATTTCAGTCAAGTTGTTGTGCAGAATAGATTCTAAGTTTATAAATTCAATTTACAACCTGAAGCCCATGGGAAAAAAACAAACATTCAATTTGACATAGAAATCGTAAAATTTAACACAACAGAACCACTTTCCAGTGTAACTACTCAATGAAAAAAATTGAAAATTTAATTGCAACAATAAACTGATTTCAATAGTAGCTGCACTTTAAATCACCACACACATCGTAAAGGCTTCTCACTATTTGTGGCACAGAACAAAACTGTTGAAACTATGTTTTCAAAGACATATCAATGCACACTAAGAATGTCACTTAAACACCCAACAGTGAAGCCTCCGTAGAAGCAACTCACAGTTAAGAATTATTTTGGAAACACCATCAATGACCGGAGCATCATGGAAGATGGCAGATCACATGCCACAAAACGGATGGACACTTATCTTGCACCTGCAGCCTTTGCAAACTCAAGGAGGCCAGACACGATATGCAAACAGTCAGTTAATCGTACAGTAATTTAAAACGAGGTCTGCAAGCTGTCTGGATGTGATAACTTCAGGTGCCTGCTGGTTTCTCTTGTTCAACATTTTGTGAAATCTGTTGAAAATCTACCACTGCCTGGCAGTTCGGCATGATCATATGCGCTCACGAGACGGTAACAACAGCAGAAGGGACTGTTTACTCCCACAAACGTTACAGAACATGTGAATGCTTAGTTCTAGTGCTTTAAAAACATGTGGCAATGAAAGACACGTTGGCAGAGGCACCTCCAGTCAGTGAGGGTAATTTAAATGAATTCCAGTAAACCCTTCTACACGGTTTTATAGAGGCATGTAGTGCTGGGCGATATGACAATATATATCGTGGCGATGATAGAAAAGTGTCTATCGTCCTATTTCTCTTCTATCGTTTCTAACCTAATTTTATCAATTACTAAAGAAAATATTGCATTAAATAGGCTTTGACAAATGTATGATATGTCTTGTGGCTATGCAATGCATACTCTACCCTTTATATAAGTGATAATCAAGAATAAAATTTTTCGCAAAGAAACTCCGTCTTGTGATTTTGCGACGTGACGCTTTACCTTGTTGCGACATGCTTTACGCTAGTTAACTCGTGAGACGCAAGAGGTTGAAGATGAATGCCCGGAGTCGCAACAAATTGAAACTGCTACGCAGGCAGCAGCCCAAGAAGTACTTTTTTCCGAAACGTGGGGGTACGTCAGTGATTTGGTTACACAGAGCAGAAGACAGTCATCTGCAAACTGTCAAAAAACTGTTTCCGCGCCCGACGCTAACAACGCTAAGAATACTGGAGAATCGAAGAAATGCGACGTAAAGAAAGTTGTGAAACAGCCCGGGCAAGTGGCAAGAAAAAATGTAGCCAGCCTAAAATTAAAGAGTTTCATAAAATGCACACCGTATGGAAAAACGTCCCAGCGCCATAAAGAAATCACATGTGCCATCTTGCATTACTATTGTCAAGGCATGATCCCCGTGTATGCAGCTGAGAAGGGTAGCTTCCGAGACCTCGTCAAAGTGCTTGACCCGAGGTACGTTATGCCCAGTATAAGCACTTCAGTAATGTCAAGTTGTCTCGCTTATATAACGCATGCCGGGCCCAAGTAGAGAAGGATGGTTCTCTGGCAGTGTGGTTCATTATTTTATTTTTTTAAATAGTTTATTTTGATAATACTATTTAAATAACTATGATGTGGTTAAAAAATGTGAACACTACTGTAGCTCTACTTCCACCACATCTGTTGTCATTTGATACGTTTACATTGCTGCACTAAAATGTAGTTTTTCTCATTTGTGACAGTTGAGTTAAATGTCACTTCAAAATAAAGTTGCAAAAAAAGTATGCAATGATAATTTTGTCAAACCCATCAGAGAATAACTGAAAACGTACTTTATTGTGGTATATCGTGATATGTACGTGTTATCGTGATATGAAATAATCTATACCGTGATATATGATTTTTCCATATCGCCCAGCACTAGAGGTATTGCAGCTGGGGAGCGAGGTCAACGGGATTTAATTTATCAATACATTAACTCATTCTAATTTTTTTATTTCGAAATTCTATTGTTTGCACAGAAAATTTAAATCAACCAACTCCCGCCTCACAAAAAATTAGTCAAACAAACTAGCAATTGTCATCCTCTTGGTAAAACAGAACTGGGAACCACAGTGCAGACAGTTTGACGTCGAAATTTGTTGCAGTGGAACAAAATCTGAAGTAGCCACATCACTGTGAACTCCATCCACAAAATGCATAAATATCTTATTAATTTTTATGTTGACTTTTTTTACTACAGTTTTGTTTCATTGTGCACTAAGTACAATTAGAATGTATGTATGCATGTAGCTTGTTTGAAAAAGCAAAACAAATACACAACCCTATTTTGTACTTGTGCTAAAACTACAGCACTTATTTTCTCCAATTGTGAGCTGAAGTTATACATGCATCAACTACTGGCAGCCCACATTTCTGAGCTGGTTTTAAATGTAGAAAGCCTAATTTACATCCTCGTAAACTTGAAGACTAGCAAAGCTATTTAAATAAAACATTTTAGAAGCAGGTGGGGCTTGTATGCTACTTTGTCCAAAGTGGGGAACGAGAACAAAAAAAGTTTGAGAAACACTTAACCAAAGGCTCAGACACCTTGATCTTAAGATTCACTTTGGATTTCTTCATAAAACTCAGCAGTTACCTGTCTCGTAAACATTTAGCACACATGGCCCCTCCATAAGCTCGGCTCACATGCTTCTTGGTTTTTGAGAGCCTCATGAGGACCATGGGTCTCACGGCACGAATCTAAGAGACAAACAAAGCATTAGAAAAGATAGATTTACAATCATGCAAAAACTCGCTATTCATGGGCAGTGTGGCCTAGTGGATAAAGTGATTGGAGATCAAAAGGTTGCCGGTTCAATCCCCAGCTCCACTATGTCCATATTTGGTCGTATAGCCACTTTCACTGTTAGATCATGTCTACACATTCGTTCAGAAATTAAATCGAATCCCTTCAGAAATTATCAACTATCAAACATAGTCTCTACTTTTTATACACTTGAGGTAGAGAACCTCCTAAGGCCTCCACCAAGTGTGTACAATAAAGTAGTAACCATGACAGAGTTTATCATTCTATTCATGCCATTGTCAGTTGCCAATGTAACTATAATAAAGATATTAATAGTAAGAGCAGCACAATTGGTAGCACCGTGGCCTTCCAGTTAGAAGATTGCCGGTTCGAGGCTCACTGGTGACCTTCGAGGTAAGAGGTTCTCCCTGTGTTTGCGTGGGTTTCCTCAGGGTACTCCAGTTTTGCACACGATTGCAAAAACATGCTGTTAGGTTAATTGGAGGGGAAAAAAAAAATAAAAAATTCACCTTAGGTGTGAATGTGTGTTGCCCTGCGATGGACTGGCAACCTGTCCAGGTTGTACCCCCAAAAGTGAATAAGAAGGATGGAAAATGAATGATTTAATTTTGATAGTATCTGTGCTCAATCAGCCCAAATGAGATTGAGATCCTTTGTCTAAAGTTCCAGAAGTGTTAAGAGTAACTTGCACATTGCTTTTAAGCTGCAATAAAAAAAAATTGTGCACCTCTCCAATATTGTAACTTTACACACAGACCAGAGCCATAGGCTCTGTGATTGTCTGTTTGGTATTCACAAGAGTAGTTTCATGAGCCACCTCCATAAACATGAAGAATAAACAACAAAAGTCTTAAAGTTTGAGTGACAATTGTTTATCCAGATCAATGTCAAACAGTTTGCTCAGTTTCAGTCACCATTGTTCACTGGCACCAAACTAAACACAACTGGAGAGACAGCGTAAGAGAAACTGAAAATTCAGTGTGACAGCGACTGAAAAAGGGGATAAGGATCAATAACAACCAAACTGAAGACGAGCAGCCTGCTCAAGGACCAGCCTATAATAGGTCAGCCGCAGATCAAGCCCACCAAATGGCAAGTAAAGAAACAAATGTTAATTCAATTTCACCGCAGGGCATCTAATCTTATGACAATCATGGCCAACACAGCTGCCAGTTACTCATGTACACAAGTGTTCATTTTACATTTTAATCCCAGCATCAATCCCGTAACTCTGAATAGCACTAATCCTAAAAGAAGACATGTTTCTGAAAAGAGGTGGAAAGAGTTAAAAAAATAAATTTACATGCCAACTTTGGGTTATCTTTGTCAGAGTTTTGGGGGAAAAAATGTGGGACGCAGAAACAGGTAGAAAACATTACCATGCAACAATGTACTGAACATCTACTGGGTCCACAAGACCTATGAACACTAACTGAACTACAAAAGAGGCAAACACCACACAAAGGTTAGGGGAAGATGAAGTAGAGTAGGAAAAGTAAAGCAATATCCTAAATGCACCATTAGATGCTTGCAGACTTGTTTAACCACGTGAGTTCACACATGTAAACTCGAACCGTGCTATGGAGAACCAGAACTTTACTTACACCACGAAGCCTTCCAGGGCAGATGCCGCATGCAGACTTCGGTGCCTTACCGGTCTTCTTGGTGTACAGATAAACAACGCGGTTCCCTGGGGTTCGTGACCTGGGACAAAAACAAACTCGATGTTTAAATATAGGATTTTTTTCATAGTAACTAATACAAGAAGGTTCTCCACACTTACAGTCTGGTCTTGTTAGAAGTGGTGTTGTAGGAGAGCCTACGGCGGTATGTCAGACGCTGCACCATCGTGACCCTAAAGCAAGTAAACCCAATTACAAGCGGACACAATTCATGATCTCGTGAAAATCTATGTCAAAGTGTCTTTCCGTAAGGAAGTTAATGCCGGGTGTTGGAAAACATCAAACGTTACGTTCACCTAAAGTTAATAGTAGAGATGCTAGCTCCGTCAGTATCGAAATGCCTTTAAAAACGATGCGAGAACAAAAATATGAACAATTCACATTTATTCAGAGTGTTTATGTCACGTATAGCTCAAAATATCGTAATACATATTCACAGAAACAAAGGATGGCATTAGATACTCGTTTCATGTTTTCTGCTAAAAGGCAACACGCATACCTGCTAGCGCTGATGGCGGAAGAGGAAGTGGGATGCGGGATGCAGAGACAAATTCCGCTCGTAGCGGAAGTGATGAAACTGCTGAGAACAAACAAAAGTCTTCGAATGAAATATTTTACTAAGTGATTGAAAAGGTGCTAGAATTATGCGGTTATTTCTGGATATCAGGGAACAATGATATAGTGTGTGTAATCGTTTTTACTGTACTGGTTTAACAATTATGGGATGTATTGGGATATATTCACCACGGCAACAACAATAAAAAAGTTGCCAATCAAATCTTAAAATAATCATAATTTAAATAGATGATTTTAAATAATATACTTTATCTATGGCTTGACCCCTGGCATTTCAATTGTATTATTATTTTTCTAATATTAAGACTATTTTTCTTTTCTTTTTTTCTGGTTAGGTTTTTTTCTATTAGTTATTACTGTTCATCTCTCAATGCATATTACACAAAAACTGGGGGGGGGTTATTGCAATAGAATTGTTGAGATAATTATTTAATGTATAATCTGTTATTGCATTGTGACGTCTTTTGATTGAGATACAATACAGTTTGTTTTACACATACAAAAAATAGTTAATATTAAACTATATTTTTTAAAACTTGATACTATTTTGTGAAATTCAAAAGTTCCAAATTCATTTGTTACCAATTAATCAGATTTAAAACTGGACCCATGCTTGAAAGGTGCTCTCTCAGTTTTCTCTTTCTCTGCTTTTCCCTTCCTTATTTTCCTTTAGAGTTTTGTTCCATTTGTGTATGGTTATGAACATAGATTGTGAACTCTACTTTTTTATTTTGTATATGCTACATGCACATTGCTATTATTTATTCGATTTAAAAAAGGACACTTCACACTCTGTTGGTTCAAGGCTTGCCGTTGACCTTCCTGAAAGGAGTTTGCATATTCTGTGCTTGCGTGGGTTTCCTCCAGGTTACTCCGGTCTCCGCCACAATCCTAAAAACATGTGCTTAGGTTAATTGAATAATCTAATATCACATATTAGGTGTGGATGTGTGAGTGTTTCTCTGCGATGGACTGGCGACCTGTCCAGGGTGTACCCCCGCCTCTCGCCCACCGTGCGCTGGAGACCCTCGTGACCCCAAAAGGGAATAAGCGGGTAGGAAAATGAATGAATTAATTTCACACTCCAGGTCAGTAGGTGGCGGCTACGTACCATAATGTTGGTTCGCCAAACCACCATAAACACCAAAACAAGATAATAATTTTGCTGTGAGTTTAGTTTAGGGCATAGTTAATTTTGTACACGCCAAAAACATGTCTAAACTGTTGGAAATAGACAAATGCAGCGTAAAGACCCTTTACTCCGCTGTCGATGTGTGGATCAAGAAACCGCATGTAGTTAACAAGAGGCTGGCTGGAGCGACTCAGAGCAGCTTTGGGGCAGTTTCGGACACTCCGGAGTTGCATCAGCTGTTATCTTCTCTTCTGAAGACCGATGTTGAGAACTCTGGTATCTTTCAATTTATTCACGCCAGTGATGGGAAGAGGGAAGATGATGCGCTTGGACTCTGGAGTGTTGCAGTTCGAACAATTATTCCCAAAGTGACACAAACGGCAGAGAGAAAATTCAAAGAGGTCATCATTAAAGGTGAGAATTCTAGAGAACGTGATAAAATTATACGGAAAAAACATAACTAAATAAGTGATTACAAGTGAAAGTAAATTAGTTGATAATTGATTGTTGATAAAACTGGTCCAAAGTCTTACAAAACACAGTGGCTATGCTGATGGATGACTTCCATGAGCTTTCAAAGGAGTTGGTCAGATATATTTCAGACCTTTCGTAACTCCTCCACATCTTCAATGTTGCCATTGATATTGCTCTCTCATTAGCTGCAGATAGTTGCAGAAGTTATTTTACACTGCACAATTGTCACTCGCCGAGAGCTCCAGATTTTTGGCATGCCAAAAATATCCCTATCAACCTGCGACTCTCTCAGAGTGCAGGAGATTATTTTCTGCAGTCGCTTTGTTGTAACAAGTAATTTTTAAATAAGTTTTTAGAGATGAGTTTGACCAATGAAATAAATATTCGATGTGTTATTTTAAATAGATTAAGGCAACTAATATTCTCTCAACCATTTACTTCCTTTTACCATTCCTTTTTTTGTTCAAGAAACTGTTGGGCACAGAGTTACGTTTATACCTTATGAAGAGAATGGCTTTGGAAAAGTCACTGTCAAGAGCACAAACATTTATCAGGTCCAGCTAAAGCCAGAGGACGGGTGAGTGCTGATTGGTTTTTATGAAATAGAGCTCCAGTGTTTGGTAAGCCTTACAAGTCCATTGCCTTTTTGAGTGTTTTGCACTACTTGACAATTGGCTCTAATTATCTTTAAAACATTTGTGGTAATGCATGATATATTTATTGCTTAGTGCAACCCCAGATTCTTTTTTTTTTGTTCATTACATTACACTATAATTCCACAACAATCCTGAAATTGTGCAAAAAAATACAATTGAGAGTAGTAAATCTAAAAATTTTACAACAGTTTTCTTGTTTTATAACATATTGAGACAAAATAAAAATTCATAATTTTTAAAATTCTGCATGATGCTCTGTGGAGAAATGGTTTCAACAATATTTTATTTAGCCTTTTCTTTATCGATTAAAATAATTGGAGTTTTGAAACAAACAAGATTTCTTCTTTGTCATCTAATATACCTTTAATCTTCATCGCAGAACAGTGTCTCTTCATGCTCTGAGTCCTGAGCAGTGGTTCAGTGATGGAGTTGCTTACCCCAAGCTCTCTTGGCTCTACTCAGAACTCCTCCCTAAACTATCTCGCTGGGCTCTGGAGGACAAAGCTAGTGATTTTAAGAGCACACTATCTCTCATACCTGTAGAAAAGTACAGTCTGCTCTATCAGCAGCTTAAAGAAAAGTACAGACATTTAGTGAAGGTGAGCCACAGTTCTGTCTCGCTCCATCACATTTACCACTTTAATGATCACATTGGTTTTACTTTCAAGGTCTGGCCTGAAGTCACTGATCCAGAGAAGTTTGTTTTCGAAGATGTTGCCATTGCTACGTACCTGCTGGTAGGTTGCTTTGAAATGTTTGGAGATGGAGTGCGTCGGAGCAAACACGACTTTTCTGTCACCGCTGCAGGTGCTGTGGGCTGAGGAGCGTATTGAAAATGGAACAAACGTCAAACAGTCCTTTGTGGATCTTGGTTGTGGCAATGGACTCCTGGTTCACATTCTAAACAATGAAGGGGTATGTAAACCAGCACTTTAAATCAAATTTCTGATTGGTTGATATGACTTTATAATTTGGGGTGATAGGCCACATTTGTTTTGTTATAGCAGACTTTTGGAACTTTTGGTTTGTGACCATTACAGAGTTTCAGCTTTTTGAGGAATAGTGTGTTATTACTTGGGCATATTTCTGTGGTTTATTCTATAATGTATTATTGAAATCTATTGGAGAGAAGCTGAATTTAAACATTTTGGACAAACAGTTTATAAGCCACTCATCAAGTGAAGTCCTGAAGGAGTGTCGCACCCATGCCGGAGGTGCGTGTTTTAATACTCAGTTTCTCATTTAACAGTTCGCACCATTAATTTTCACAGCACTAAAGTGAAAACATTCAGAGTGTTTCCATGATTCCATGTTGATGACTGATCACATGACCAGTGGAAGAGCCAGAAGCTTTTTAAAAGCAAGAGAGACTTCACTTAAAAGGAGGTGTTGATATTTTTACATCCAGGAACAACAAATAATCTGCATAAAACATTGATTTTTCGAGTTGAAACTGAGAACACTTGCTCCCAACTTATATTTGAACACCAATCCAGAAAGACTTCAAATTGTGATGACCAGCAACACTATGATTGGTTCCTATTAGTGGTTACTTATCTACTGATGTTCTATAAGGTTTATTATGAGGTTGTTTCGTGTTAGTTTCCAGTTTTTCTTTGTTATAATGGGTTGATCCTGATGTACATGTTCTAAAATGGCCAGGATGTTATTATGCCACAAGCTATTGGTGGTATATTTGTATTGCTGAGAAACTAAATCTGTTCAAAAGTGCTTCTAGTTGTCTTTTTAGATACGATTTGCAATTACTACCATGGATACATTGTTTAACGTAATCAACTTATTAATTAATGAACTGTAATCTGTTAAGTACAAAAATAAATTAATTGCTTTGAGGGTAAATTACCAGAAGAGGGCATATTAAAGTCCAACTGCTCCATCTCTAAAAAACTCATATGTCAGATTTTCCTTATGATTACTTAAAAGTTTTAAAAGTGTAAATAAATAGCCATAGAAGCTGGATGGGCATTTACAAACAAATAATGAAATGTAAATTCATTAAAACTAATCATACCAGCTACTAGCCTTTATGCATTTCCTTGAAATTCTGTCTAGTTATGGAGCACTTATTTTGATGAATAATAATCATGCGCTATTGTGTTTCAGCATCCTGGAAAGGGCATTGATATTCGCAGAAGGAGGATTTGGGACTTGTATGGCCCTGCTACTAATCTAGAGGTAAACATCTCTGCATGTTTTAACGAGGAGCTCATAAATATCCAATGCTTTTATTTGTTTGGTTTTACTGTGTATCAGACTCCTCTACTTCCTGCTCTGCCACTGTTGGGGTGTGTGCTTTGTTTCCATATTTCCCATATTTTTATTTTATTTTGGGCGTTGTATCGATACAAGGTGCTCAGAAAGTGGTGGGGTGGGCAGCTGGCGTAGTGGTGGAGTTGGTCATTCTATAACCGTTATTCGCTGTTTGATCCCTGCCAGATCCATTCTGCCGTTGTGGCCTTGGGCAAGACACTTCACCCGCAACCTCTATAGATGTGTGGGACTGGTGGGGTGTATTTGGTAGTGGGTAGGAGGTCGTAGGCACAATATGGCAGCCATGTTCTGTCAGACTGTCCCATGAGGGCTACTGAGGGCTACCAAAGTAGTTTATCACCACCAGTGTATTAATGTGGAGTGAATGAAAAATTGAAGGCATTATTATTAATAACTTTGGACATTGTGTGGGTTTTTCCTCTGTGAGCTCACACATCTACAACATGTGCCCTAGGCTAATTAAATATTCTAAAACGTTTAAATGCAGTAATAAAACAAAAAAGGGCAACTTTTACATAATGAAATAAAACAGCTGCTCTCATTTCTTTTAGGAAAGTGCCATCACTCCCAACAATGGGTTTCTTTTCCCTACCACAGACTGGCTCATTGGAAACCACTCTGATGAGCTTACACCATGGATACCAGTAATAGCAGCCAGGCAAGTCTCCAGATAACAATAGTTGCCAATAGTCTGGTTTGATTTCAGTGATTGAAAATTACATTTATGAGATTTTTCAGGTAAAGTTTCTGTTTTGTCGACCTCTTCTGAAATGTATCATTCAGAAGTTGATTGTCCAACAGCTTTGCTAGTAAACAGTCTGGTTCTTACATCCATTAATAATAAGTACATCATAAAAAGATGTTTAAAGATGTATTTAAAATTAAGTTTAGAAGACCTTTTGTGGGTTTATGGTTTTTTTTCTGTGGTTTGCATGAAGTTGCATTAGCATAGTTTAATGTTGTCTAAATTCCAGACATCTGTGAAGGTAAATGAATTCATGTTACATTTGTTTTGGTTCATTTAATAGAGGGAACCTCCAGGAATTATGTTTGGTTCTTTACCCACACAATTATTGTAGTTTATTAGATAATTTTCTTTTCTTTTTTTTAAGATACATTTGAAATTTTCATGTATATCTAAACTTTAACAAAATGATTTTCTCTCTCTCTCTCTCTCTCTCTCAGATCTTCTTTCTCCTGTCGTTTTTTGTGCTCCCCTGCTGCTTTTTTGACTTCTGTGGAAAGTACCAGCGAAGACAGTGTCTGAAGTCTCAGTATAAGGAGTATATTGACTTCATCACTGAAATCAGCAGTGTATGCGGCTTCCACACAGAGGAAGACTGTCTCAGGATACCCTCTACCAAACGGGTCTGTTTTTGTTTAGTTTATTAAATTCATATGCCATTAGTCATACTTTAGTCATAAGGCCTCTACACACTGTTCCAAATTAAGAATTTCACAAGTCTTCAGATGGCTTCCCAGCAGGGTGCTCTTCGTCTGGGTTGAGGAAATATTGATGCAATGATGCTCCCTGCCTGAAGATGGCGGTTGCAATACAACAAATGCACTCCGCAACAAACAGGGAAACAGGAAAGGAATCAAAGAACACAGAAAAAAAAATCATGGATGTTGAGCGTTTGGTCCGATGTGTGATGTCGCATTGGCACCTATGGTTTTTTGATGAAGGCGCATTGTCGCGCAAAACGTTGGACGAAAATGTAGAGGCCTTTAATGTAATGCAGCGAATCAAGTTTAGAATCTTTACTGGGTTTAGAATCTTTGTCAGTGGATTGGTTCATGTAACACAATGCACTGATGATGTTCTAAAGTTTCATACAATTTCCTTTCAGATACTTTCAGAAACCATTCTTTGTTGTATTGACAATTGTATTGATTAGTCGGGACCAGTTTCATCTATTATGACATTTTGAAACAAGAACAACCAGGTGTGTGCATAAAAACATACTTGTTTGAACAAATAGGTTAATTAATAAATATCCTCAAGGACAGAATTCTATGTGCTCTATGAAGGTCAGAGCATCCAGAGTTCTGTGAGGATTAGAGCTCAGGACAAATATCACACAAAATAAAAGAGATCATGGAACAGGATCTTACACTATTTACAAGGCGTACATTTGTACCACAATATGGTAGTAGATGATTAAACTGTGGACTTTATTTTTCCCCTTTCTCTTTCTTTGCAGGTTTGTCTGATAGGCAAAACCAGACGGTACAAACAGAATGAAGAGGCTTTGGTTGAAGAACAGCGGAGCAATTATATCAGAGGCCGTGAGGGATTGTTTAGTTCCTCAAGAACCTGTACATCTGCTGAGAAATTGGATCAAGATGGCTCTGTTTTTCATAACTGTGAACAAAATCCCTCTAGTGCTGCTAAAGACTGGGTGAATGGCTTCCACCCGAGAGAAAAAACAGAGTCTGTGAGGAACTGTGTCTCTCTCCCAAGGGATCTTGTGGAAGCAGTGGTTTTTAAGGTCGCAATGACATTGTTGAACACAGAGAACAGCCAATGTGATGACACCTGGAACAAAGGGGGTAAGAGTAGTTTAATCTTGCTCACATGTAAGCAGCATTACATTCACAGCACAGACTCGTGAAGCAAGCTAACAAATAAATAGCATTAGACAAGACAATTAACTAGCATTAGCTTCTGTCTCCTCACGGGAGGGCAACCAAAAGACTTGCACATCCTCAACCCCACAGTTGGAATTATCACATAATATATTCCAGAAAAGACAGGAGAGGGTATGATGTCCAATTATTGACTAAATATTCATTAATAAATTATGTATAGATACCTGGGTTTGCTACACAAATCCAAATGTTGTTTGTCCCCTGACGCAATGCATTAGCCAACAACGCCTTCCCTCGTAACCCTGTCTTATATTCTTTAAAAATGCAAATTAGTTTGGGTGTAGTCTTCTATTTGCTGTGGGATTTTTGGCTGATCCGCTTGTTGGACGTGAGTTTTCACCTCTGGAATGGTGTATTTTCTCTGGTGTTCTACTATGAGAAAAGCCACTGGGAGTTAAGGCCTCTGCTCTACACACCGGTTCAAATTGAGATGTGCACGAATCTTCCGATGGCTTCTCAGCAGGGTGCTCTTCATCTGGGTTGAGGAAATATTGATGCAATGGTGCTTCCTGCTTGAAGATGGCAGTTACATTAAAACCGATGGCCTGTGCATCAAACGGGAAAATGGGAAAGACGACAACAGAGAAAGACATAAAATAACACATCTAAAAAAAATCATGGATATCAAGTGGTTCATACTGTTTGTGGCTGATCATAGGGAGCTGCTTGAAAAAAAAGTGGAGAAAAGAGAGGATTTGTGGTGCTCTATTTCTTTGTGGACTGAGCCCCACCAGGCGGCTCTTTTACTTCATCAAAAAAGCAGCTTTTATTGATCATTTTTTTCTAGTGAAAAATTGATTCGATATGGATTTGTTGGCATCACTTTTTCGGTGTGTGGTGACCTTAATATGGCAAATATGTGAAGGCATCCTGTTGATTCATTTCAAATAACAAAAATAAACACTAGTTACACTTTTTGTTCACTCAGTTTAATAATGAAAAGAGATTACTTCAATGATTGTAACACAGTGCTAAACAAAATTGAAAATTAAAATTGTGTGGAGATAACCTAATTAACCCTTCGCCACCTAAAGGCAAGTTAAAAAAGTCTCCAGTTATCCTTTAAAACACGCAATTCTGTTACTGATCTATAATAAAATACTGATTTTAATAATACCAACCTCATGTTACCAACTTCTGAATAGGTCCTGTTTTTGTCAAACCATTAAAAGGAGCATGAGAATGATGCAGGAGGGATCTTCAATCCTACATTGTTCTGTCTTGGGATAATGAAGCATAAAAAAAATGATTCTAACACATGCCCAGATTTGAAATATTGGGTAATCTGGAGAGAATTACCTACCTTCTTCTGGAATGAGTCAGGAACTGAGGCATGGCATTTGGAAGAGCTTGGAGTCTGGTGAACAAAGGTTTATTATTATCATCATACTTTAACAGTTGTTCTAATGCATGGACACACTCCTTGACGTCACTTGCATTTGTAGATGCAACATGTCCTTGGTGAATCAAACCAGCTCTCCATCAAAGCTCAAAGACCATAGACTGGGTGACTAATGAGGATGCAATCCATGTAAGAGTATCGGATACAGGGAGTAAATGGAAAATTCCAAATAATGCTTTAAACTTGGACAGAGGGTATTTTAATCTGCTTTTGTGTGTTTGTTCTTCCTGGCAAAAGCATGCACAATGATAAGCTTCTATGATGTCACAACATTTATTTCCATCCAGTGTTTCATTAATGTTCCACCAAGATCTTGCATTGACCGCTGCGCCAGTACATCCCATAGATTCTCAATGGGGTTAAGGTCTGATTTCTGTGGTGGCAAAACCATGGGTGAAAATGATGTCTCGTGCTCCCTGAACCTCTTTTTCACAATTTTTTTGGAATATGCTTTTGCTATCAGGAAAGAAAGAAAGAAACCCATTGCTTGAATAACCGTGTCATTACGTATATTGAGGTAGTCAGCAATATTCACATTCTGTGTGCGCATCCCGTTCCTGAACCTAGACCTGATCAGAAACCTCAGATCTTAACAACCCCACAGGCTTGTACAATAGGCAAAATGGGTCCATCACTTCATCTGCCTCTCTTTTTTACCCTGATGCGCCCATCACTCTGGAGCCAACTCTTTTTTTTTTTTTTTTCTCATTTTATTTTTGTTTTCCAATATATATGTGCATAAAAGTCCAAGATTTGTGTCTTTGTTATCTGAAAAAAAGTAATAATGGTAAAAATTAAATAAATAAAACACAGATTACTCTGAGCTGTCAAGGTTTTTCTTGTTTTATGGTAATGGACTTTCAGTCGCATCGAGGGAGAGTTTGCTGATTGTATCTGATCCTTCATTTTGTCTCTCTGCTTTTATTAGGCAGCATGATGATTGGTGATGTAGCCAGCCTCCTGGACCAGCCAACTCTTCAAGCTCTAAAGAATGAGTGTGGTGGTCTCCAGACCCTTCTGAGAAACAATCATCAGGTGTTCAGAGGTATACACCCCTGTCCCAGAACTAGATACGACCGCAAACATTTAACTGTTTAAAAGCTATGAGAGGGCCCCCGATCCTATTTGCATATCAATTAAATGTCTGTTAACACAAAATTCTTTTTAAGACACCAGAGGGTTTGGATTTGCACCTTATGTTGTTTTTTTACTGTACAAGACTATAGAAGAAAAAAATAAAAATATAACACTGATTTGATATTAGTGAAATTTAAATTGGACAAGTAATTAATCACTGCAGAAAATATGAACTTTTACTTTACATTGAACAAGCTTTGATTAGAAAGCGTCATATATTTGTATTCATGAACATTTATTTTGGTTAAGCCCAATTAATTTCATGTTGTCTTTTATCACAGTGGAGGGTGGATGGGTGTTTATCCGCGACTGGAGAACAAATGCACCCGGACAGAGCTCCAGAGGGACATCCAAGTGCAAACCTCCTCCATTGGGTGCTTTAAAGACTCGTCTCTGCTGGTTCCATACACACCATCCTAACGGATGCCCTTTACCCAGTCAGGAATGTGCTTTTGCTCATGGAGAGACTGAACTGAGACCATCAACAAAACCCAGAAAAAAGCTTGAGCATGACCAGCACAATGTGTCCCATTAAAAAGCATTTAAAGTTTTATTTTAATTGCACAGAAAAAAAGTTTACTTTAACAAAGTATATTTATTTTTTCTTTAAAATTTTCTGTTGTTTGGCTAGAAATTAAGATTCGCATGTCAAGGCTTTGTAAATGTTGGAGAATTAATAAATCAAAGCAGGAAGGTGGGGACCATCAGTGGGTTCTCCCATTCCTTGAAATGTCACCACATTCATGCTCAATACATTCCAGGCAAGGATCTGTGGGTGCACATTATATTTTAAACAAATTCCTCGTTGTTATTTGTTGATGGTTGGATTCTGATTAGTGATTGATTTTTGGTATATATATAAGAAATTTCTGGCTTTAATAAAAATGAACACATGTAAATACATGCTGGTGAAATGGCTCTATTGCGCCTCCTAACAGGTTTCTGCTTACTGTGCACCAATAGTGTGCAGTAGACAAATAAAATTCAGCACACACGTATAGGGTACCAATACTTAAGTACAGGTAATATGCCTCACATTCTTAAAAATTGTCAGGAAGTATGCTATTTTGTGAAAACCTCTAAAAATGGCCACATTGGCTTTCACACTTTAACAAACACCTCCTAGAAACTTTATCTGTCCATCTCCAACCGTTTTTCAGTCTTAAGGCACATGGGATGTTAAGCTTTTTTTTGACTATGTGAATGAGAATGTGACATTTTGATTTAGTTTGAATGCTCTCCACATGCTTGTGTGGTTTCCACAAGCCTAAAAACATGCATCAGGTAAACTTATTTCTAAAAAAATTCCCCCCAGGATTAAAGTTTTCCTGGCACTTGTTCCAGTTAAGATATTGGACAGTAAAAGAATTTATTTTTGTAAACATCCCTATGTAAACGACTTTTAATTCTCCATCTCCTGTCAGTCAACATAAACATGCATGCACACAGATACCATCCTAACGAGAAATGTTGCATGAACCTTTTCTAATCCACACAAATGTATGTGTTGGCAGTTTGGCTTCTGTCATCCAACATTGTTGAAGAAAAGACTCGACATCATGATTATGTGCTCCAATCTGCAGCTAGGTGCACTTTAAATATTTAGTATTAAAGCATAAGGCTTGGCTTTTTAATGGACCAATATCAGTCACCAAACATTTACAACTTCCAGATTTTTCATCACAATAAATGAAACAAGATGCTTGATCCAAAGCCATAAACTACAACAGTTTGTTATGAACACCTTTATTAGTCGACACTTACAATTGTTTTTTTTTCCCACACGAAACATTAGTATTAATCAAAAAGTTCATAGAAACAGATAAGACAGCAGTGGTTAATTTAAAGCATTCTAAGTGCCGGAAGAAACTATTCAATTTCATCAAGATTCAGCTCAACTAAACAAGGCAGATGGAGGTTCTCTACAGGACAAGGAGGTGAGAGACTCTCAAACTTGTCTAAATCCAGAGAGAAAAGCTTCTGCTCAGAAGAACAGAAAACAGCTGAATGTAAAGGAGACATTATAAAAGAGTTCTGTGACTTCTCGGACAATGGCTTTGGACCCACCTGGGGTGACTGTAATGGAACATCGATGAGGGATAGTGATCTTGCATGAGTCCGTGTGAGGTCTTCTACCTGCTCGTGGGCAAAATCGCCTTCAGTGGAGCAGTCGCTGTTAAAAGAACCATAGTTCTCCAAATGGTCTGGTAACTCCTCCTCGGAAATGTTGAAGGTAATCAAATCACTTGGGTTTTGGTAGCTTAAAGCTTCCATCTTAAGAGAGTCCCAGGGTATTGTTCCATTCAAGGAAGCTCCCTGCAGGTCAGGGAGAGCAAGAGCAGGTGAACATGAAAAGGAAACATCTGAATTTGATCCCTTGTAAGAGTTGTTCACTTCAAGCATGGTGTTCCTGAAACAAGGCGAATTATCACACAAATTCCAGGACCCTTCGTTCTTCTCAGCCAGACCTTCCTCCACTGCTCTTCTCCAGGAACTTCTCACATCTTTAACTACAAATGAAACGCAGTTAAAATCCATAATCACAAAAAAAGGGTCAATTTTAGATTAAAATTCTTAGCCCCACTTCCTAGTAAAATGCTCCAAATAATCATTTACTTAAACAACATACCTCCCTAAATAATAGCTGTAGCAGTAAACTAGAATTATTTTGTTTGAGCAGTGAGGGTAAGATTCTAATTTGGACACTAGGCTTACCATTGACTTCTAAAGAAGACAATTGCTTAGTTTTGCTAGTTGAAGAAGATACTTGAACCCCTCAAGATATTATGAGATCAATTTAAAACCAATAAAGGCCTCTACACACCAATCCGAATTTTCATTACAGTCTCGATTGAAAACCATGGGCACCAACGGAACATCACACATCTGACCAAACGAGTAGTGCCAACAAAAGAGTGCCAATCTTCATGATGACTTCATACACGCAACAAATCCCCACTTAGTTACACATTTATCAAAAAGCTCCCTGTGATCAGTCATGATCAGTATGAAGACATCCTTGATTTTTTTTTTCCCACGTGTTCTTGTATTCACTCCAAAACTTCTGTCACAGAAAGCATCATTGTATCAATATTTGCAATCCTGCTGAGAAGCCATCTGAAGATATGTGCGAATTTCAATTTGAAATGGTGTGTAGAGGCATTTAGACACATGTAACCATTTGTGGCACAACATCCCAATACAGGAGAAAACTTAAAATTCTGTATGTTTGAACGTAATGAGTTCCCTAAAGATTGGCACGCTAGCAATAGGGCTTAGCAATAGGTAAATATACTAGGGTACGAACTTAGACTCTCTGGGGTTCGACAAAGCTGTCTTCCGGTAGTAAAAGGGTCCGAAATGAGATTTAGCAACTGTCCAAGGTCCACGTCACTCTTTGGCTTCGCTGAATTTGTGATTACAGCCTCTGCAAACTGAACAAAACAAGAGATTTAAGTTGAAATCAGATCCTCAGTGTAAAGAGGTTGAGTATTGTCTGCCCCGTATCTGTCCGTGGCAATTTCCCTCAATTCGCACCGGTCATCAGAGAGCATGTTTGATTTAGGGAACACTTGTGATGGACAGAGCACTGTACAACTCTACCCATGTATCAGCCTCCCCACACCAATCTGACAACACACACACGCACACACACACACACACCAGACAGAGATCACACACCTGACTTGCCAAGTTGTCACACTCCAAGTCCACAATTTGAGCCTTGGTCTTTGCTGAGTGAGCTTTCCTGATGGACGACTACAAGAGAGACAAAAACCTTTATTAGAACAGAAAGTTAAAAGTGGCAGGAGCCAATGGTAGCAATCAGGGTGCATGTAGGTGCAGCCAAGATACTGCACGTAATATTGCCTGATCTCAAATTAAACCCATAAACATAGCATAAAATTACAGACAGGAAATGTTTGTCATAAAATAAGCAATCTGTATAAAGAGGTTGAGTATTGTCTGCCCCGTATCTGTCCGTGGCGATTTCTCTCAATTCGCACCGGTCATCAGAGAGCATGTTTGATTTAGGGAACACTTGTGATGGACAGAGCACCGTTTAACTCTACCCATGTATCAGCTTCCCCACACCAATCTGGCAACACATGCACACACACCTGACTTGTCACGTTGTCACACTCCAAGTCCACAATTTGAGCCTTGGTCTTTGCAGAGTGATCTTTCCTGATGGACGTCTACAAGAGAGACAAAAACCTTGATTATTAGAAGAAAACGCCAAACTAGAGAGCCAATGGTCGCAATCAGGGGGTATGAAGGTGAAGCTGAGATACAGCACGTGATTTTGCCTGATCAAAGTCATCTCAAATTAAACCCATAAATGTATAGCAATCGATTGCATATTATTACAGACAGGAAACGTTTGCCATGATTGAAATAAAATAAGCCGTAAGTAATCTGTGTAAAAAGGTTGAGTATTGTCTGCCCCGTATCTGTCCGTGGCAATTTCTCTCAATTCGCACCGGTCATCAGAGAGCATGTTTGATTTAGGGAACACTTGTGATGGACAGAGCACCGTTCAACTCTACCCATGTATCAGCTTCCCCACACCAATCTGGCAACATACACACACACACACACACACTAGACAGAGATCACACACCTGACTTGCCCAGTTGTCACACTCCAAGTCCACAATTTGAACCTTGGTCTTTGCTGAGTGATCTTTCCTGATGGACGTCTACAAGAGAGACAAAAACTTTGATTATCGGAAGCTAAAGGCCTTTACACATGGAGAACGCTACAAATAAACGTTACGAAAAGGTAAATATTTCAGATGCAAATCAAATGCACGTTATATACACATCAAATGGCAGTCGAATATGTGACAGTTTTGAGAAACAACACACTCAATCTAGCAAGTCTGAGTGATGGATTCCACATCGAGCTAAACTGTCAAGCCTCTTTAATATCAGACAAATATGTGTGACCTTTAAAGATGAATCATAAAACCTATACGGATTTAGATGCACTGCAAATGGTTAAACTCCCATGAATAGAATCTAAAACTAACAAAATTAATTTAAGGATTTGTCAGTCTATTTTATTAGTATTAGTTACTTATTATGTAAATATTTAACACCAAAACACTTCAAGCGCGAAGGTAGAAACTACAGCTACAAACAAAATGCATTTTATTCCGCTATAGAAATCAAGGGGTTTACATTCAACGTTATAATTGGATGAAATTTTATTATTGATTTGGTTGAACCAATGCACCAAATCAAAGTAAATCTTGATGGATATTGTACAGATGGGACATATATTAAATTTGAGCTAATTATAAAACTATCTGGGTAGAGTTTGGTTGCATGGTCTAGTGGATTCAGCTTTCCTGTGGCTCAGTTGGTAGAGCATTGCGCTAACAACGCAAAGGTTGTGGATTCAAATCCCAGGGAAAGCAAGAACTGACAGAAAAAAATTTCAAAATGTAAGTTGCTTTGGATAAAAGCGTCTGCCAAATGCATAAATGTAAATGTAATGGATTGTCCTCCTGACATGAATACCTACAACTCCAGTGGAAACACTATATGCTCAGCTCATCACTTTATCCCATCTGGGGGGGGGGGGGGGGGTTTAACTTCAAATGTTGCTCAGATTTGTGTGCATTCAATTTATTGGTTGTTCAGATTCATTAGGATTTTTTTCTTTCTTTTTCTGGTGACTGTCAAATTTTACTGGCTGTTGATGAATTGGCTTGTGTAGGCTTCTCATGTTCCTACGGTAGACACATTTAGCTCTAAAAGGAAGATGGAAGATATTGGTTGCATCCTTAGAAAATATTTAGATTCTTATAGGAGTAACTCAAGATGTTGATTTTATAATGATTGACTGCTTATCCAAGCTGCACTAGTCTTCAGAGGTCAAAAAGTTGGAGTCACTGTGAATGAACATACAGTAAAGTCAAGCATGAAGTAAAATGATGAAGCTTACCAACAGTGGACTGGATTGAAGTCCAATGGTTTTAAAAGGTGAAAAACACCTTTCAGTGGCCAGCAGATCACTTCTGGTTTCATCTGGATGTGAAACGCTGTGGAAATAGAGAATTTCTCTTCAGTTTTCTCATAAAAAAAAAAAAAAAAAAAAACATGGCAGACGAGTTCTATACATTTTCAACTCTGGCTCCTGGTGGGGTTCTGGTTCCAAACAAGAGCTTGTTCTGGTCATCTCTGCTGTACTTTCTGATGGATCTGGCAGATCTCAAATGAGAGGGAGAGAGAAACCTCACCATCTTTATGAAAGAAAATGATGAGAAAAGTCGTGTGAGGGGCTCACTTACCACCTAGAGAACACAGATACTGGGAGAGGACGCTAGTCTCAAAACTAGCCTCAAGAGCTGGTTCAAAAGAGAGTGCAGGCATCGGAGACACAAAGTCAAGAACCTGTTGAGAATCACAGAGAGCAGATGAAGCCTTACACAAGCCAAACTTCATAGCTTGAATGAACCAAAGTGAACTTACAGGATCATGTTCCAAAATACTGGTCAAGCCATGGACCCACTTGCTCTCCCAGTTTTTCTGCAGACTCCTGATTGATGCCTTGAGCTCGCCAATATCCTCTCTACCCAATCTTTGCCTGGAAACAGTAGAAAACTTAATCACAAGCTTTATTATTTAAAGATCCCCAGATGTTCCATGTTCCTTCTTGGTTAACCCATCTTCTATGAAATGGTACCATGTCCTCAATACGTGTACGATCCTGAGTGAGAGACATGCAGCAGGTGGTTTCTCTCAGGAACTACCTTCACCCTCTTCTTACTCCTTGGTCCCCCTTTCTCTTTCCTTATATATAGTTTGTTAACTATTTAGAATTTGAAGTGTTTTAAAGCCAAAAAAGCATTTTCTATGATGCCTTCTTAAACCTTGCTTCCAGAGTCTTCTACAATGGGTTATAACTTATAAACAATATTTTCAATAATAAACCATGATGTATAAATTGCTAAACCATTACCTAATGAGCCGAAGGTTTTCTTTCGAGAGACTGAAAAGCAATGGCCGCTCCTCAAGACCAATGCTCTGCAGATGTACCCGCAGGCATTTGAATTTCTCTCGCTCTTCTCTTAAGATATGCAGTCCCTTGTTAAAAACTGCTAGCAAGCCCAGAAGAACCGGCTGCTCTTCTTCATACATCTTGAAATCCTTCCACTATTCACAGAATAAAAAATTTGAGGTCAGGTCTTTCAGAGCGTTTTGTTCTTCAAACAAATGGAACGCTGGTCCTGCAGTTCTCACCTGGTGGGATCCCTGCTCTATTCGCTCACGCAGTGCTGTAGGTATCTTCACACTCAGATCCTCCCCAGACAAGGTGTATTTGTCCACTTGTCCATGGATCACACTGGCCACTGTTTGCAGCTCAGCTGGGGTGGATAATATCCGGTCTGTCTCACTCCAGAGGCTGCGCACCTGTTGATGTGAAACGTGTTCAGTTTGAGTTCAGCTCAATTAGAGGACACAGCAACTGATCAACTTCACAAACCTTTTGTGTCTTGGTGACAATGTCTTCTTGCAAATCTGAGCCGCTGTTGTGCTCTCTATAGAACAAGGCGAAGTTAATTAACAAAACTGAAATCAAAATGAAAATTGAATTAAAAAAATAAATTTACTCTAGTAAAGCATCGTAGTAGGCTTTCTCCGCATTGAGATCCTTTAAAGAGTTTTCCAAATCTCTGAAAAACCAAAGAAACAAGTTAAACATATAACCTCACAGCAGATCACCAATTGCTTGTGTTAAGAAAGTGATTAGAATCATTGTGCTTTGATTGAATATATGGGCTGCCAATGACCGCTTATAAAGGCTTTATTATTTTTTTTCTTTTTGCGTCATTGACCACGTTTAATGTGCTTGGAACACATCTTATCTATATTTATTTATAACACCATTTTACTTTGTTCATTATTGAAAATAAAAGATCAACACTTCTGAAAGCCTCCTTTATTTACAGCATCTTTTCATATCTGCCTAAAACGTTTGCACAGCACTGTATATAAACAAACACTTGCGAACCATTCTGAGCTCTGAACTACTGCACTGTCCTGAAACTTCTGAAGTAAAGATGGATTGATGGGGTGGAAATGAAATGCACTGATTGCAGAACATAAACCTCATTTATTCAACTCATCAGCCACTGCCATAATATTACAAGGTTCATGAAATGCTGCACACTTACTTAGCTCGTTTCTGATAGAGTTGGATGACAAGGTCCTGCTCCATCATTGCTCTCTGGAACCGTCTCTTCACAAGCGCAAATCTTTTAAACTCCATCTCCCTGGAACTTGCTGGTACGGCTGCAGCCTCAGGGACCCAAGAGCTTTCTGAAGCACGGAAGATAAGAGATCCATTTAAAATGTGCTTTTGTACAAGTCAATCTAGCAGCACAGTGATGGTTTCACCTTAACCATTTCACTTCCAGCAAAATGTACAGGATCATTTTATTAAAAACAACAACATATGGATCAGCTTCTATGTTCGACACTTGCTGGTTTTGTATTTGAACCCAAAAGCAAAGAAAAGTAAAGAATGCAATGGTAGATTAATTCAACAATGGAACATGGAATGGAGCAAAACAAAACCGAGAACAATGCATATGACAAAACATATATGCCAATATACTTACGATAAGTCACATTTCTTGTAAAACCCTACAGAAATGAAATGCACTCCTCTATAGTTACCAACTGAGTTTTGGTTTAGAGTCATGGTTGTCACTCAATTAGCTTTAAGTCTGTGTTATTTTTGGAGGTGTGTGGGGATTTAAAGTCACTTTAGGAACCATTTTAAGCCATGTTAAGTTGTTTTTAAATGTTGACACTACTAGATACTAGATAAACAATTTTAATCTTAGTCGCATTATATAGGTGTAACCCTTTCTATTTTCCCCTGCAAATATATAGATATACGAAAAACACATTTTCTAAGTGAAATTCTATTTATAGTAGTTTTAAGCAAAATATTTAACAATCTTTGCATAGTTATAAAATGAAAAGATCTTTGAATTGGTACACAGCTTATAATATGCAAAAGAAAAGCATGAGCACAAATAATAAAGCCATACCTGTTATGAAAGTCTTTATAGTTTGGAGCAAGACGTATTTTGCTAAGCAGAGCATCAAGTTCATAAATCTCAGCCCACATGCAGACCGAAATTGTGACGCCGCCACCGGAGCAAAAGTGTCCCCCACCTTACTCTGTCACAGTGAAAAAGTTTCAATCTTAAAATTTAACAGAAAACTAGACATCAAACATGAACGGCGGAGACATCAAAACACAGTTCACAGCCTAAATTCTAGAAATGTTGGGATACCTACAATAACAAATCTACTTACCGCTATCTCTTTGAGCCATGTCACAGCCCCCTTGCAAAACTCTGCATCACGTTTACGATCATTAACAGGCCAGCAGTGCCTAAACAAGCACAAAGACTTCAGGATCAAAACTTTAGGATCTGAATGGAAAAGGTGCTATATGGAGATACCTGAAGACTTCCTTGGTACGAGCCGGATCAAGCTTTTCAAAGAGAAAGTGAATCACAATGTAGAAAGCCTCTTTGTTTGGCTTATCAAACATGTTTCTGTCAAAAGAACATAGTACAATAAATATTTATTTAAACAATATTTACAATATGATTGGAGCCATTTTGAAAAGTTTAACTTATGTACAGAAGATTGTTTCCACTTGAACAAGATGGGGCCTGGGGGGAGCTACACATTCATCCGGCCTAGGGGCAGCTACAAATGCATTCAGTGTCTAAAAATGAAATGTGCTACTACAATATAGGATATTTACATAGATGCACCTTCCTTATTTAACATATTCAGTCAATAAAGTTAACTAGAATACAGTATTAATTTTCCATTTATTTAAACCTTGTTGGCCATTGGTGTATGTTAGACATCTTACTAGTAGCTTGAAACAACCTAAAGAAACTGAGTGCAAGTTAAGCTAGAAGAATTGCGGTTGGTCTGAAGGCAAAGAATGCTCATACTAAATATTGATTTGATTTCTCTTTGTTCATTGACTTGCGTTTCTGGAAAGTAAGCTTGTTCACAGTGTTTTATCACACTTTCCTAAAACCTTTGCACAGTACATACATTTAAAGGCAATATTGTAAATAGGTTTTGTCCATGGTATGTTTTCTGTAAAATGTGCATGTTTATCATATTTTAAAACACTTTTAAAAAGCATTCTGTGCAACTTTTTAACATTTACAATCTGATGACCAGGCATTTTTAAAGGCTTTGGCATTTCTTCGGCTAATACTGTATTGACTCCATATATTTACTTTATAATATATGTTAAAATAGGTGACAAGTTGCTGGTTGTATTGTTTTTTTTTTTTTTTTTGGCAAATAACAATGGCAGAGCTGGCGAACTTGATCACAAAGGTTGTTTTACAGAGGCCACGATTGAGTCCTAGCTTTCCCACTCACGAGTAACGTTATATTCATGGTTAACTTGTATTTTTAGGTTCTTCGCTGTTGCCGGCTTCAGAGAAATTCTCACTTATGGACTTTGTAGCCATTAGAAACGCGATGAGCTCGGGCGACGGTAGCGCACATACACATACAGTTATACTTACATCCCCAATATCGTGTGTTTGGATTTAGAAACGTCATCAGGTTTGAAATCCAGGCACAGGAGCATCCAATACAGATCTTTACTTTTCATTTTGAGTTCAGCCATCTCGCGCAATTCAAGTTTTATTCAACTTGCTTCACAATAAAAGTGTATACACTACCGAAACACTCGTACAAACCATCGCAATTCCATTCGGTCCATTAAAAAAAACAAGAAAACGTTATGTTTACAACGCAGAGGAGTAACAACTTCCTCCTGCTCGTAACCGCCAATTTTTGAGCAATCAGGATAAATATATTCAGCGCTTTCAGGGTTCGTCTCAAAGCATTCTCGCGGTTTGCTCGAGCCCTCGTTTAGTCCGGACTCCCAAATCATCAGACTGCGTGGAATGCGTTTTTAAAGCTCTATCCAGGTTGATTACATATCAGCGCCTTCGCTGTCTGAACTGAAATGGGCGCGAAATAAAAGCACACACAGCCGGAACTCCACTTACGTCACAGATCCACTGCGTTGGATAATTTGGTGGCGCGTTGTCAAACTGTGCGCATTACTGCCACCAACAGACTGGTTCTTTTTACAAAAAATGTGAGGAAATGAGCGATTATCTTTCAGTTTGTCCTCAAATTGGTGCGATCGGTGTCATCTAGTGGTGAAAAGAAGGAATAACCATTGGAAGTACTAAACCTGTGAGGTGACTTGTATTTTTTGAAGTTCTGGCAAAAAAGCAGAATGGCACAAAAAGTGCTTGGACCAGTGTATATGGTTTAGGAAAGTTTCACAAGTTTTAATACAATTTTTCACAAATGTTTGACCTTGACTTTGCATTTTTGGGGATTTATGATTTTTAAATTTGTCTTAGATTTTTGTTATAAAACAGAAAAAAACTGTTAGTTTTCAAATTTGGCAGTAAAATCAACAGTCTAATACTCAGAATTGTATTACAATTTTAGTTTTGTTGTGGAATATTTGGGTAATGAATAAAAAATGTAAATAAAAAAGAAGCTGGTGTTGTATTAATACATAAGTTCATTTAATAGAGACATTTTTTTAATAGTAAAAAGAACACTATAAAGGGCCAGACTTCTAGGGTTAACACATTTAGCCCTTTTATAGATCACTGATCACTAAATAGACCAGTAGCATTCTAAGATGGATCAATATGAAAATATTGGAACACCTGGAAAGAGAGAGAGAGAGAGAGAGAGAGAGAGAGAGTTTTTTGATTCAGTCTACTCTTATTAATCACTATAACCCCACTAAATGGCTCAACGTGCGATGACCCGTTTTAAAAAATAAATGTGTGTAGTGTAATATGCTATTTTAATTTTGTATCGAATAGGCTCTCCTAGCACATTAAAAAGAAGAACAGGGCCTCGATGGGGACACAGATTGTGTGGAGCGTATCTCTTTAAATCGCATCTGCGCCACACGTCACTTCCGGTACACGTCGCTCTACAGTCTGCTGTGACGTGGGCGCTTTCCTGCCAGAAGCAGCCCAAACACTGCTCTAAACAACACCATGGAGACCCTTTTCAGCTTACCTTTTACCGTCTTGGAATGCCCCAATATTAAGCTTAAAAAGCCGACATGGCTGCACATGCCTTCTGCAATGACCGTGTATGCAGCCGTGATAGTTTCCTACTTCCTCATCACTGGAGGTAACAGCAAGACTCTTGCAGCGAATTCGCGTTAGCCATTAGCTACTGTTTTCTCTGTGCATAAATCTTTTAACTTTAACAATCTCTTGCTTTGTATCACACGTTCACTCAAAACGAGAGGAGTGAGAAATACATCAGAGAAGCAGCGGTGGCTTGGTTTGACATTTTGTTTGCAAAGCTGCCTCTCATTTTTGCAACTTGCACGTTTATTAAAGTGTCACTTTAGACCACTTTTTAAAGATTTCCCCAGATTTGCTTTCCACCACCGTGCTTTACAGTCAATTTGTGTCTGAACGAAATAATGTCAATAATGTTTCTATTTCAATTGCCGCTTATGGTCCATTGTATGGCAAGACCCACTCGTTATTCACATTCCCTCTTAACACTTGAGGGAAGTGCACCTAACTGTTTGATAGAACGCAGGATTTTTCAGCTTCTACTGGATAAACACCTTGCTAAAAAGCTTTATTGAGAAATAAAGTTTTTGTCTTGATTCCAAAGATACGGTTTGTGAATGATTGAACCTAATCATGTGCAGTCTTTTGTTCCGTGCAGGTATCATATACGATGTAATTGTTGAACCTCCGAGTGTCGGATCAATGACAGATGAACATGGACATCAGCGGCCAGTGGCTTTTCTGGCATACAGGTGAAGATCATAGATTGTAAGAAATATATGGACAACAAATCACCACTTCCTGCCATTTGACCATTTTAAACATTAATGTGCAGGATTAGAGAGTTTCTGTGACTGTATATAACATGGACAGTGTCAATGGCATTAGCCATAGGCAGATAGAAAAGGGTCTTCGCATCTTGCTGTTACCACCAATCACCATCTTGGAAATGCGTCATTTCAGAATAATTGAAAATGGGCATCGGATTTGCAGAGAGGGGATAAGGCAGTAGCAAAGATACCTGATAAATGAGTACAAAAACAAGAAAAATCACCCCCTCAATGTTTCAATGACGATATGTTGTCCTGCTGCAGAATATATTTGCGGCCAGTCATACATCTCCCTGATGGAATCGTATGATGAACCTGTATCTGTATGTATTTCTCAGCACTGGAAATGCCTTAAATCCTGACCAAATCTCATTTGCAGAATTGCAGTCCTAAAAGATTTTTTTTAACTGTCAATGGAACCTGCTCACCTCTGGGCCATTTGATGAATTTCATGAACTTCCTACTAAGGGTGTATCCATTTCTTAAGTCTGACGTAAGCTGCGCTTCTGGGTCCTGGCTGTCCACTCTTCCATTGACAAACAATGAGAGAAGGCGCAGAAACTTTGAATATCACACCAAAACACATTATGCATCTTACCTTTAGCTTTCGTTCCCGAACAGCAGAAATTTTCAACCTGGAGAAAGCCTATGACACGACATGGAGATACGGCATCTTAAAAGACCTAATATCCCACACAGTATAGCCTCCAGAACCAAATAAATGAAGACCTTGAATAACAAAGAAGTCCTGGCAGAAATAAATGGAGTGCTGACTATCCAGTCGTTATCAGGCTCTATAGACTATTGGTGAGATCCTATTTAGATTAAGGTACTATCATTTTTGGAGTAGACGTCATCCATCACATCAGACTTAGACTTAGACTTTGGAGCCTTTGGAACTTCGGCCATAGAAAGTCGATATGTTGAAGCCCATAAACCCCCTTTAATCACCAGAAGTATGAAGATGGCACTCCAATACGCTCTAAAATAGATTCAGACACCTCTAACCCAGTATTCCATCTTACTTTCTCAGCTATGGTCAGCTTTATGAAACTAAAAAGAGATCAATCAAACCACTCAGACTACGCATCGTCATACCTCACTAAAGGCTGACCACTACAACCTAAAGCAGACCAAATTCTTTCCCATTGCTCCTTGGACCATAAAGAGAATTCCCATACACTTCAAAAAGATTGATACCCATCCAAATTCCTACAACTTACTTTATTATAACATCAGAGAGCTATCCCTATACCACACTCCAATTTTTACAGATGGATCAAAAACAGGACAGGACAGACAAGAATAACCCACGGTTTCCCTCTGAAAGGAGAAATAGTCCCTGAGTGCAGCTTATGCAAGTGTCGGATCACAATCAAACATCTACTTCTAGAGTGTGCCATGTATGAAACCATGAGAGGTCAATTCCTAAAAATGCTAAATTCAATCCTAAACTTAATACCTAGAACCTAGAAGAAACAAGATCTAAGAAACAAGTTATAACAGGTTGAACTAGACAGTATAAGAATACTTCTCTAGCCATGAAATGACCCCAGATGTCATCTTGGCTATAAACTACTAAACAAACAAACAGACAGACAGACAGATAGACAGACAACTTGCTTTCGGATGAATTGACAAATTCCTGCTTTTGTTTATCTGGGATGCACTGAAATCGCCCATTAAAAGAACATCTACTCCTGTAAATTGACCCAATGTAAAACTTTCACAATGAATAAGTTGTGTTTTTCTGATTTGGAATCTATTGACTTGTTCTCCGATCTGAGGATGGCACTGTTAGCATAGGTATTGCAATTAAAAATAGTTCTTGGCCTAAATGGCTAGGGATAATAGTTGTTTAGCTTTGGTGCCTCAACACAACAGCCTACATGTATTTTATGATATAGTTTGTTAATAGATGCGCCTGGTTCTGTTGCCTCTCACATTGTTTAATGCAGTGCCTACCAGTTGTCTATGCTGGACTACTATTTCAAGTGTTTTGATGCTGTTTGTTTTGGGGATATACTGATTGTCAATATGATCTTTGGTCCAAATGGTTGTGTTCTTTTTTTTAAGGGTAAATGGACAGTACATCATGGAGGGATTGGCCTCCAGCTTTCTCTTCACTATGGGTGGCCTTGGCTTTATTATCCTGGACCGCTCGAATGCGCCCAACATTCCCAAGCTCAACCGTTTCCTCCTGCTTTTCATAGGCTTTGTTAGTGTGCTTCTGAGCTTCTTCATGGCTCGGGTCTTCATGAGGATGAAGTTGCCGTAAGTCTGTTCCCTTCATAATAGCTTTGCTTAAAAAAAAACCTACATTTTCAACACTTGAGAAAAATATTTGAAAAATATTTACAGCCAATTTTTTTAGGGCTTTAAAGAATTTTGTACAGCTCTCTTGAATTCTCAATTTGCTGTTACCTGACTCATTTGTAGTGTAATGATAATAATTTGATGTATTACTAAAACAAAGGTCAGTGTACGTTACATGATTTTGTTCAAAGCACAATATTGTGCAATTATTTCACAGGAACTTCTAGCTGTTCCGTCATGTATAGCTGCTACTGTGGCTCAGCTCGTCCCTGGCTGATGATGTCGCTTCGTGGGCGGGTCTATTCTCTTAGCCCCTCCCTCTGTGGAAAAAAGGGGACAAAACTCCACACGAGCAAAAACAAAAAAACTGAATCTCAAACGTAAAGGTTGACTGAAATGACCTGCAAGTGTTCAAAAATGTTCATAGTTGTTATGAGTAAGTTCTTATTGTG